>JAULJZ010183348.1:0-22084 GCA_032270985.1 Heliamphora pulchella | reverse complement strand
GGAACTATAGTAAAAGGAGAAGCCCATCATTGAGCTTAGGAGTGAGGTGCGTGATCTACAGAAACAAATTGCAGTCCTTATTGGAAAAAAACAACCAGCACAGTGAAAAGGATCCAAAATCAGAACTGCTCGCTAATGAAAGCATGATGTTAAAGTAGACAGTCGTAACACTGAGAGTGAAAGTAGCACAGCTTTAAGAACAATTGGAAGAGATGTAGGTCCACGAGATAAGGTAGGCTGCTACAACCCATGTTATAATGGAGGCAATACAATCTGGTACCGACCTTATGGTTGTGGATGCCATGAAAGAACCCCTAAAACTAAGCTCCATGGCGATAAAAATTATTGCGAAGAGTAGAAATGCGAACAAGTTGACAGACTACACGTACGAGGTTGTGATTCCAAAGACACGTTAAAGGCAGTTGGGAGATAACACAGGTTCAACATTTGTCGATCTCGATTCAGAGCCACCACTTAAGGAGCCGGAGAAGAAAAATTGAAGCCATTGCCGTAGCTTCAAAAAAGACCCGTATATGGTATGTTAACAATGACAGACTGAGACCTCCATGGTCACATATGGTGTAGCAGCGCAAGAGGGTTCGTAAACACCTTCCACATTATTTTTACCGATGATAACTTAATGTCACAGTTAATGCGTCATGTAAACACCTTCCACATTATTTTTGTAGCACGTGTTTGATCCGGGGGGTGGGAGGGAAGACGCAAGATGCATTTATGCTGAGGACCTTGCAGACTTGATCATGGAATCAGAGTTATCTAGTAGTGTAAGTATAACTTTCTCAACAACTTCACAATTTCATTGTGTACGTTGTAGAATGATGAATAAAAGAAATCATGCTTATATTGTGTTGCAAAAATGGTAAGTATGTTCTTATCGACTACATGTTATAATTGAATTTTAGGTGATTGATGCATATTCTGAGAAGCTAATGAGGCAACAAGAAATTGACATTGTCCAGGTGGAGTTTGTTGGTGTTTGTATTGATGACATTGTCAGATCATATATATTCTCATCACCCACCTATGTAAGCATATTTTTCGCATGATAAGAACTTTATTCATTACAAATTTTTATCATGTTAGCACCACTTACCAATATCCTTATGTCTTGCAAAATGTAACAAATGCTTAAGGATAAAACCCCAATTGAGCGAGTAAAAAGGTTAGACCGACATATGAGTGTAGCAAGATAGAGAATATATTCAATATTCCCATTGTGTAGTGGAAACCACTAGACAGTGGTTGTTTTGAATGCTGAAATAGGTGAATAGACCCACTACAACTCCTTAGAACCAAGAGGGCATGACCCGCATCGTGATATGGCAGAACAGATGGTAAGACAGAAATTAATTACATTATTGCAACCTCGTTCTGTTAAAGTAAGTCTAATGTCTACCTTCCATTTTTTGTGTGAAGAAATCGTTTGTGGATGAGTATTTTGTCACTATCTTGAATAGGCAGATGATGACTGATGATTGTACGCAGAAAGTAGTTACCATTGGTTTGTGCCCCTAATAACAGCCTCGAACGAAAGTACAAAGCATTAATTGTTTTTGTATTTCATTTTCTATTAGACAACGTACGATACTGAAAAATATATTTGTTTCTTGTGTGAACATTGTGCAGACAAGATTGTGGGGTGATTGTCTGCTATATCTTGAGGCAGTACGTGACAAAGCAAGATGTCAAAAATACGTTGACCATTGATTACTATAGGAAGATGCGAGTTGAAATGATCCATGCATTTTTGAGTGATCCTTTGAGAACGTTGAAGGACGATACCGATGCAAAACAAGATTGACATAGACCAGATGAATACTAGAACTTCTTGGAATATTAGAAATTGTATATTACTGGTTTTGGAATTGTTGGAACAATATGCTTTTTTTGTTTTCATGATTTTGAATTGTTGGAACAATATGCTTTTTTTTACCCCTAGTGTGTCATCGAGCAATTGCCGTGTGTTTGCATTTAACATAACAACAATTAAATGAAAGTACTATTAGTTGAGAACATATTTTCTCATAAAGCTATGACGTGGATTTCGTGTAATTTGTATTTTTTTGACATTGATTACACTGTTTCACAATTTTATCGTTAAGCTATGATGTCAATGTTTCTAATGGGAATGCTTTGTAAAGCTAATGTTTTATTATTAAGCTGCACAATTTCACATTGGACTCGACATTATAATACGAGAACTTAATTTTTAGTTAAGTTTTGTAATGAGAATTTTTTGTGTAATGAAAAATTACAAAGATGGAGAAGGGGCTAGGAATTGCTTATGATAATTACATTGGTTCATGGAGGTGTAGTAATAGATAAGGGCTGGGAATGGCTTATGAAATTCATTGGTTCATGTAAAAAATTGTTACTGGGATTGGCTTCTGAAATTCATTGGTTCATGTAAAAAATTGTTACTCTCACATTGGTTCGTGGAAATTAATTGTAATGAGATATTCATTTTCCAGACTTGTTACACTGTTATATGGTATAATGTGAGAACATAAGTTGTCACTAAGCGCTTTTCCAATTTTATATGAGAACATAAGTTGTCATTACGTTGCGAAGGAATGTTAACTGACAAATGAAAATTCACAAGATTGACTGGGATTTGGCGAGCCAGCTTTCAATTCATAATAAGAAATTCAAATTTCATCAATTGAAACATTAACACCATGAGATTTTATTCCATACCATATCACTTACTAAAATCCAAAAGAATTAGCATTAAGATAACAAGTGTCACCAAGTGAAATGTAAAATCACCCCATCTTTCTTGAAAACCCAATTGGTTATTTGCAAGATTTTCTATTATGGTTCCCCATCCTACCGCATCTACTGCACCTAATTTGGGAAGTCTTCTCTCCCCTAGAAGGGATAATTTTCTTCCTAGGCTTGTCGGGCTATTTTTTGCATATTGAAGGTTGAATCATATTTGATTCACTAATACAGTCCATTCTCCACATGGTAGGAACAAGATATATAGACGCTGAATATGAATCTTGATAATTCTTCACGTGGTAGTATTGGTCAACATATTCATTCAAATTTTTTTTGCTATTCATGAAATCACCAAAGACGTGTGCGCAAGGGATCTCATAGAGCTGCTAGTGGCATTAAGAGCAAGTACGCCTAGCAAGATGAACAAAAACTGATGGAATGAATGTACCTCGTAGACATCGTCACTTGACTGGCTAACGTTCCATGTTTTTGAATCATTGAATGCATCATATAATTCCTCGTCAATCATAGGGCACACAACACCTGACCATTTTGAAGCAATAACTCTTCATGTTGTCATTTGATTCATCAATCTAACCTGTATGCTATCAGCCATGTTTGTAATTGGCAGATGTCTCTCATTTTAATCAAACTGTTGAACGATTCCACTGCGTTTGATGTCATTTCTCCATACCGACGTCCAGGGAAATATGCATTGCTCCAATGCTCCGCTGGCAAGTCATCAAGAAACAATTTGACCTTGTTCCCCCCTCCCGCTTGAAGAAATCTGTTGATTGATGGAAAGTTTCCTTAGTTGGGGCGTAAGAACACTTAATAATGTGATTCACCATCCTCTGCCTGAATGCATTCCTATGCCCCTGCAGATGATGTCTCAGGTTATTTTTCAAATGTTGCAAGCAATAATTGTGGTAAAAAGCTGGAAAAATTGAATGAACAGCATCTAACAAACCCAAGTTACGGTCACTTAAGAAAGTGACATCTCCACTAGGTTGTAGAATTAATGACAATTTACCATGAACTAATGCCAATTGTCACTATTTTCTGCGTCAATAATGGCAAAGCAAACAGGAAAGAGACCGGTAGACAATAAAATTAAATTAATCGAAGGAAACATTTTATTGACGAATGGAAAAGTAAGTAACCAATAAATTCACGATTATTGAAGTACCTTGATCTCCATCCTTTCCTGTTGCAGATAAAACATGTCCTTTGTATCTCCCTTTTAAGAATGTGCCATCAAGGATTACTAAGGGATGATAATGATTGAAACCATCAATACAAGCCTTGAAGGCAACAAACAAACGCTTAAAGACATAATGGATAGGGCTATACTGAAGAACAATGGAGCTTCCCGGGTTGTTGCTATTTGCAACATCAACAAACCAACGGAGTTAGTTGAATGATGAAGAGTAATCACTAAAAATCTCACCTATAGCCTTTTCAACTCCCGTTCATGCTTCATGGTAACTTATATTCAGACCATATTTTGACTTGAACTCATGAATAACATCAATTGGCCATTTTTGTGGCTTAGTACGAACATCTTCTACAATGAGACTGTCTACTAAGTTAGAAATCATCCAAGAGTTCTTAGATGTGTGTACTGTTGCACCACATGTGTACAGGTCATTGAATTTCTTGATATAAAAAAATCCATTTGACAACATGCCCCTAGCATGAATCATCCATTCACACCTTCTTGCTTGACTCTTACAATGTGCGGTCACCCTATCGTTGTCGTTCTTAACATACACAAACTTGAAGCCACACTGTATGGGATACTTGTAAAGCATTGTTCGAAAGTCACGGGCACCACCCCTTCAAATATTTGACGAACACCAGTAATGCCACTTGCCCAATGTGACAACAACAAAACCTTTTCAGGATGTGAAACAAAATGATGTGAACATATTGCTACCTTTGCCATACTCAGAGCTCCATTTAATTTGCGACTCGTCTAATACAATTCCATCAATAGCAATTTCACCATTCTCATGAAGACACTCGTTACATCCCACTTTCTTGCCAAGTTGCACAACTACATCAACTTGCTTGATGCCATTGGCTGAGGCCAATGAAAACATTATTTACAAGTCTTCGTCGTTGTCTAATAAACAATTCTCGTGGCCGGGAAAAGAGTTCCTCAATGAAATTAACCCCATCTCAATGTCATCTCACTTTGCGCGAATGGTAGAAAGCAATTGTTTAGAAGTCCAACTACTGTATATCCTCAACTCAGCAATGCATCTATCATGCTTGCACAATATAATCAGTTGAGTCTCCATTACAGCAAACAAATGACCTGCCAACGTAATAAATTAACATATTGTCATGCTTGGTACTCAATAATAATGTACATTTGTGTCAGTTGAAAACTATTACATACACATTGGTGGATACTGAGAACTTACATTCACATTAGTAAATACTGTTACTACGATCTGTGTTAATTATCATATAACAACATGTTGTCAATTTTCTATTATACTATGATACATAAGAACAAAAGTTCAAAATAGTATTATGGTCTTAGAATACTGAGAACTTACATTCACATTAGTGAATGCCGTAACAACGATCTGTCCTAATTATCATATATGAACATGCTGTTAATTTTGTATTATGCTATGATACATGAGAACATAGGCTCACATAGTATTATGGTCACTATGAAGTCCATAATGTCAATTTTGTGTTATGCTATGATACATGAGATCATTGAATTCCCTAGACCTACAACCGTTGCGCAATGAGTAATGACACTGAGGACTTAAATTCACATTAGTATCATTCTGTTACTACAAAGATTGAGTATCATCCTGTTACTACCAAAATTGATATAAAAACTATTGAATATGAAGGTTTTGTTTCATGCATTTTGACTTCAGAACCAATTCAAGTTTAATCAATCATACCATCAATTGCATGATGTCCAGTTCATATGATTGAATACTGTGGAAGGATAAATCAGTCGAAAACTATTGAATATCAAAGTTCTGTTTCATGCATTACTGAATTTTAGAACCGTTTGAAGGTTAATCAAACATATATACTTACTTTAAACGAATTCCTATATTGAAATACAAGCACTTCGAGCTACAGAGAGTAAATGTGTTCGGCAAAGGATCGAAGATGATAACAATTGAAATCCACGAGCTACAATGAGCAAGTCTATTCTGTGAATGATCGAAGGTGATGACAATTGATTTCGGCGCAGGATCGAAATTGATGTTGATTGCGCAGATCGAATTGTATCTCTTCCACGATGAAACTGATTCAAAATGGAAATTATATATTCTCAAAGATATATTTGCGCGTAACTTGAATATTCTCTTTGGTAGTATTGCTAAATAAGGAAGTATATATATATATATATATATATATATATATATATGTATACTCAATATTCAAAATATTCGCATATACATAAGGGTATAATTGTCCGATTTTTTACCCAAATAATTTTTATAACTGTTCAACACATACACACACACACATACATATATATATATATATATATATATATACTAGACACACATATTTAGCTTGTAGTGAATATGTATTGGTTTATAATTAATTTTTTAAAAATATTTTTACTTTATTTATTGCCTCTATATTTTTTTTTCATTTTTGTACTCTAGGTCAAGTTTTAAATATAATATAAAAAAGAGTTCTAAATCTATGGCTTTGAAGTTGCATAACTCGCTGTCAATAATGAAATTAAAAATTAATGATTTATTTTTTACATTACTACAAACTTTTATACTCCTTAAATTACTTTGGTAATGAAAAATCAAAAAATTAAACTTTTGGACAAGAAAACAAAAAAAGTTTTTCGTAGTCAACATACAGCCATAGTTGTGAATATCGTACTGTACATGTCTATACATATTGTTTTGGAGCAAAATTGAAACTCTATTTACTTAATTCATTTCTGGTCCAAATGTGGATATGTATTAGGCATATTGGCCCATATTTACTAGCCCATAACGGATACGCACTAGTCTGTAATTAATTTCTTATTACTTTATCTCTTGCCTCTACTTTTTTCTATAGTAATGTTGGATATAAAATTAGGAAATCAGCAGTCTGTCGATAAAAACCACAACTAAATGCAGTAATGAAATTACCGTAGCAAGTCAGAAATAGAATAAACAAAATCTATTTTTGGTATACTGTAAATTAATAAACAATAGATGCAAACTATAAATGAAATTGATAAACAATTTTCGAAAAAATGCAACACTATTTTGAAACTAAACAGAAAATGAACACTGTTTTTGGAAAACCTTTTACAAGAAGAAAAATAAAACAGGCACAGAAAATAGATTTATCAAAATAGAAATGAAAACGAATACAGGTTTACATAGCGTAATAGAACAGAATAGCGGAACCAAAATAGAAACTTAAAAGCCAGAACGTAACATATTTAATATAATCTTATAAACTGCTTGAAGAACAGGAAGGAACAGAACGGATGTTGAACAGTGCGATCGAGTTTAACATTGGACGTTGTCTTCTTAAGACAGAATGCGCTCGGCTTCAGTGCTTGCGTTTGAACGGACGTCTGCCTCCAGGATGAAACGATCGCCGTTTGCAAATGTAGCACAACAATCTGCACACACAATGAACCTGCTGTGCTTGAACTTTCTGGAGCGAAAATGAATATGCAAAGTAGTGGAGCTTTGGCAGTGGATACTCGAAAAAAGGATGCAGAAATGGGATGAGAAGCAGCCTTCAAATAGGCGATGATGGAAACTGTTCGGATTAAACCGAACCGACGTTAAATTAGCTTGGCTGGGCGGTTAGACTGCTCAATAGGCGCGAACCATAACTGTAAGATTCCAACGGTCCCGAACCCTCCTACGGTTCGATATAACGGTAACGGTAACTTAATTTAAAATTTAAATAAATTAAATTTTAAATTCAAAATTTTAATTAAATAAAATTTTCGTAAAATGATAAGGGTCGGGCCTCGGACCAAGCCTAGTGGGACAGGCGAGCGGCGGCGCGCTCGTATGGGGTTTGGGTTGAACCCACCGTTGGATAAATTCTTTTTCGTCCACAAAACTGGATATCCCAAAGGGGCACACCACTTACGTTAGACTTGGCTTATATAAGCCATTCACCCAAAGCACTCCCAACCAATGTGGGATTGAATTTAGTTATCACTATTTTGTCAACTTCAATGACATATTTTTGGAGTTAATTTTTTATTCACCAATTAATAGTTTTAAATGCCACAAAATTCATTATTACTCTACTTATGAAGATAAACAAATTAGAATTTGAAATCATTTAAAAAGATTAATCCAACACAAAGATATTTAGTTTTAAAGTTAGTTAAAAATCATATTCTAAACTATTCAAAACCCACTTTTTTCAACAAATAATTCACTATCCAAATATATCATAAAAGGAAAGCTCTAAAACTAGTCAATGTTAATTTATTATATAAACTATTAAATGGTAAATTTATGCGACTTTCAATTTAGATATCTCATTATAAATAACGAAATTAAAAATTAAGTTAGACAAACTAATTAAAATATTATGTTATGCTAAATTATTTGTTGTTAACTAATATTTAATAAAATGACAAATATAATATTTTATAGCAATCAGTTTGAAACGGTATTTAGTATTTGACCAATAACGATATGTACTAAACCAACGAGACAACTCGTATAGTGTTTAGTACTGTATATTTAGTGACCTTTTCAATATTGATAAAAAATTTACATTTTAAATTCACAATTGAAAAAAAAATTAGATTCAAGTATAAAGAAACAAATTATTCAAAAGAAATCTTGCCAAACAGTTGTATTACGCACTCTAGATTTGTCGTCCAAATTCTCCCTATTTTTTAAAAAAAGTAAAAGAGGTCCCCTTTCTTTTTTTTTTTAATTTTTTTAAAATGCTCACGAGTGGAACTATTTTGATGATTTAAACTATTCAAGTTATAGATTTTAAGAAAAAGATCATTCTTTAAAAATGAATGAGTAGGAGAACGATAATTATACAATCGGATCACATCTATTCTAAAAAAAAATTAAATGGTTTATTCTCAAAATCTTACTTATTGTTGATATCCAATTAATTTGATTTCGCATACAAATTTTCTTCTCGATAAAATTTCTACCATGAATGGTTCAAATTATTAAAATAAACCATTGTAAATATTGAAAGAAAATAAAAATCTTTTTATTTATTTAAAAAATAAAAAAAAACCAAATCCCTAATTAATTAGTGATGGGTGCCTATGACATGAATGATAATAAGACCTCCCTAATCTATCTATATGTATTACCTATAATATTTAATAAAGGGAACTCAAAAATCGACGATGTTCTGTCACATATTTTACACTTTTAAAATTACTTTTAACTTAGTTGTTGCCTTCACAACAAATTATAAGGGATAAAATTATAAAACTAACCCATTAGCTCACCCACATCAGCAATTACCAAAGCAAAGAAGCATGGCTTCTCTCTAATCCTTTATTAGAGTAAAAATATAAAGTTTTTTTTTGGGGTCCAACAAGGACATAGATAATTTGACTCGTTTATTTTCTTGTTCTAAGTGTATATATTATTATTGTAAAAAATCAAGTTGATCGGATATCGATAATTGTCTTAATAAATTACATATGTGTTGATAAATTAAATAATAAAAAAGAAATCACATTTTATTTTTATTAATACAAACGTGATTTGTTAAGTCAGTTATTGATATTCGATCAACTTAATTTTTTATAATAATAATATATACGCTTAGAACAATAAAATAAACGGCTCAAATTATTAAAATAGATCCATTTTAAATTCTAAAAAAATAAAACTAGATCTCTTCAATCCATCATTGGACTGGAGAGAAGCTGCTCTTACCAAAACTCAAATTGCTTCTCTGCCAATGTTCACTGCTCAATGTGCCTATACCTCCCTTTCATCTTTGTTTTTGTCTGCCATTCTATCTCTTATTCCTTTCTCCTTTCTTTCTCTTTCTCATCTCTTTCTCCTTTTAAGCACACATGCTTTAATTTTTAAACTCTCTCTCTCTCTCTCTCTCTCTCTCTCTCTCTCTGCTTTCTTTTAAAAGGATTTCACATGCTTTCTGCTTTCTTTTAAATGGATTTCACATTTTTTCTCCATAAAAGGCTAATAAAAAACAATTTTTGCATCAAAACTTTTTGCATTGGAAGCCATTGCCGTCTCAAAAAACAGATCATTTGAGACGATTTTTGGTCGTCGCAAAAAGTAGTTGCAAAAAATGATCATTTGAGACGATTTTTTTTCCGTCGCAAAAAAAATAATCATAATAATGGGTTATTTGAGACGGTTGTTTCCTGTCGTAACAATATGGTAGCAAAAATAAATCATTTATGATGGTTTATTTATTAAACGCAAAAAATTAAACGCAAAAAATAAATCTTTTAAGACGGTATTTCAAAGGCATCGATTTCTACACACATTTCATGGATTGCTTCCTTCCCAAGTCCCTCTCTCATCCTTTTTTCCCCTTTTAAGTCACTCTATCTCTCTTCCCTTCATATCTCATCATTTTTTAGTTTTTTTTTCAAATACAGTAAAAAAGGTAAATTGTTTTTTGCCAAATACAATAATGAGTAAACAGTACTCACACATAAATTAGTAAAGAATTTTGTGCGGACATGCGAGGACATGCGAGGTCTCGTAAAAGATTTTAGGCCATGTTTTCACAACGATCAATCTGTCTCGTTTCTCTTAGCCTTATTCCTACCTCGGCCTCTAGTTATAATAAAAAAAATACTGTAGATATGAACAATAATTTTTAAAGTTATTTAATAATTTTATATAATTTTTTTCTCTTTTAGTGTAGGGTAAAAAAGAATTTTACTTTAATGGGAAAAGAAGATAAATATGTATTAAAAGATAAAACTAATGGACTAATCTAAGTCGAGGTAACTGAACAGTTACAAGCACTTACAAACTTCAACCTAGACGTCTTAAACTTCGTTTACCGAATCCACGTGCATCGTTCCCCATGCCTGATTACTACCACACCAAATTCTCAATGTTTTCTTTAAAGTATTGAATCTTCAATATTTTACGCTAATGAAATCCACCGATGACAACCTTAGAAATTTAGTAAAGGTAAATTTTAGGAATCCAACTAAGATAAATAAGAATGAACTTGAATTTGAACTCCCGTGATTTGAGAGAATTATTGAACACTGAAACTGTATTGATTCTCTTATAATTTGTATTTTCTCTCTTATTTTTAAAAATCAGAAGCCACTCCTATATTTATAAAAGTAAAAAAAAAATTGAGTTTCACTAAAACTCAAACTGCTAGTGGCTACCATTGCTCGAGCGATGAGTTGATAGAGATGAATTTTGCACTATCTACGCTGCTCGAAGCTGCTTCAATTTGTTATACTTTAAGCCTTTAGGTCTAGTACTCTAGTATGATATAATTCAAAATTTAACACAAAACTCTTCGTACTCAAAGCAGAGTTCTTTTTAAATCAAGTCCTATGCTATTCAAAGACCACAACTCGTAATACAACTTAGAGTTTTACAAAAATTCAAACTCTCAAATTCCTTAACAACATAAAAATTTTAAATTGACTAAGAATTATCAAACCTAAATGGACTCAAAATCCTAACAATCTCCTCATTTTGACAATTTCGTGACAAAATCATAAATCAAAACCAATGAACCCATAACAGCGATGAATATTAGAATCCATGGGTAATTGAATTGTCTTTTTGTAAGTTGCAAAATAAACACCGAACAATTATCACGTGAAAAGAATGCGCGGTATAATAATCAAATAATAAAAACAACTAATATCATTATTTTTAAATAAAAAATTTCCCCCCTTAGCATAAGACTCGATGAAATTTTTCTCTCTCCCCCCCCATAGCAATATGTCTATCCTCTTTTTGTTACGAATTGACAAAAAAGTAGATGAAATGACAACAACCAAGCTAAAAAAAACAATTGCAGCTAACTCAACATGAATAACCATAAGTATAATCCATATAATTGCAAAAACTATTAAAATGAAATAATTGGCCAAGAAACACAAGCCAAGAAAGACAATATGTGCCCGACCACCCTTCATAACTCCAAATCTTTTTTTATTTTTTATTTTGAGCAAGATTTAAAAGTCAATTATGCCAATTTTTTAAACTTCATTTGAATTAATGCACAAATTATACGAACCAAATAATGCCACAAAAAATATTTAATATTATGCATGAAACTAAAATTAAATTCATTACAATTTATTGCAAGATGATGAAGTTCATATAAATAAACCAAGGAATTATGCATGTGTTCTCAATATTTATTAATTTCAAGTTCAATCCTGATTGTGATAGTTATTGTTGAATTATATTAAAAAATTTTAAATTATCACACATCCTACATGTATATCTATTGAAGAAAGACGAATGCTTCCACTTGAAAAAAATTATATTTTTTTTACTTTTTTTGTTTTCATCGGCGGCTTTCATGCTAACGCGAAAAGTAAAACAAGATGTGTGTAGGTAGCATTTTTCTCAAAAATTATATTAATTTTTTTTAAATGAGAGAAAAACAATGGAAGATAATACGATTGAGGTGATTATATACATCAATATCAATACCACACTGAAATCTTAGTACTTCTTCAAAGTATTGAATTACCAATACTTTACGTCGACGAAATCCACCGATGGCAACCTTCGAAATCCACCACAGGTAAATCTTAGGATTCCACCTAAGATGCACAAGAATGAACTTGAATTTGAATTCTCGAGACTTGAGAGAATTATTGAACACTTAAACTGTATTGATCCACTTATGATCTATATCTCCTCTCTTATTTTTAGAAATCAAAAACCACTCATATATTTAAAGAAGTGAAAAACTAACAATTCGAGTTTTAATAAAACTTAAACTGTCAGTGGTTTTCTCGAGCGAACTTATCACCGCTCGAGCAGTGACTTGGTAGAGACGAAATCTGCACTATCTGTGCTGCTCGAAGCTACTTTAATATGTTGTACTTTAAGCTTTCAAATCTTGTACTTCAATCTTTTGGTATAATTCAAATTCTAACACAAGACTTGTTACTCCAAGATGAGTTCTTTTTAAATCAAAAGTCCTATGCTATTTAAATACCACAGATCCTACCACAAATCCTATTACAACTAAGAGTTTTATAAAGACACAAACTCTTCAATTCCTTGACAACGTAGAATTTCTAAATTGAATAGGAATTGTCAAACCTAAATGGACTCAAAGTACAACATAAGTAATCAAATATTCTCATTTTCCAAAAATACCACGTAAGCAATTCCACATAATACTCTAAATTTTGTGAAATTTCTTAACAACATAGAAATTCTAAATTGATACGGGAACGTTATGCTTTATATGAGTTGAACGAGTTACGAGTTTAACGCTCTTTAATAGCATCTGTTCTCTCGAAGCTTATAGCTAAAAATGAGCTAGAACTTTTACGACGAATTGGATAGAGACCTTTGATGCCTTGAGTTGATTAGATGCAGTTATAGTGCATTTTAAAGAGCGTCGTAGTTCTTAATACCAGTGATCATAGGCCGAAGAGGTTAGGAATTGTGAAACCTAAATGGACTCAAAGTACAACATAAGCAATCAAATATTCTCACTTGCCAAAAATACCATTTAAGCAATTCAACATAATACTGAAAATATCTAACAATTTTCCCACAATCCTGCACATCCAAAGGTAAAACAAATTGAAAGTATCCACTCAGGCACATATAGCCGAGGCACATATAGCATTGGATCTCAAATTTGAAATACAAGAAATTATTAGTTAGATAACTCCATATACAACTTTAATTCAACTTTCTAGCACGACATTAAAAGTGGTCCCAAGGTGTAAACAATCTTGGGACCATTATAGCCACTAGGCCTTTGTTTATGTGCAACTTTAGTGGAATGTTCTTGCAATTGTGTACCTATTCTGCACCCACTAGTGCCTTTTTGGGCTCAACCCTTTGCCAGAAGTACTGTCGAGGCATTGACATATTGATATTGACACCTTATGAATGGATTTATGAAGATAAGATGGCATGGAGAGAGGACGAATATTACGATCTTATCCCATGTTGATTAAAATAGTAAATTATTTTTGTATATATTAGTATCTTGGATACACTTCTTGTTAGTTGTTTACAAGGGGTGAGTTTCTTCCTTTTTTTTTCTTGATAAATAAGCAAGAGGAAGAACACTATGATTTGAACTCTGGTCACGAGTGTGGGTGTAAAAAGTCTTACTACTTGAGTGGCTCTTACACTCTAGGGATGATTTTATGTCAAAGATTTGTATTCTTTGCTATCAGAGTAGTCACCATGCTAAGTATTACATCGGAAGCAGCCTCCGTGGGCATGGGATCGGATGAGGTGTTATTTTCTAATTGAAGTCACGGAAAAAGAGACCTATATAATGGATTAAGACAACTTGTGAGTAGGTACAAAGCCAAATTGTTAAATACTTATAGGTGAGTGAGATGTCAAGTCATTAATTACAAAGCATAATGATATGTTACAATACTATAAGACATATGTTGAAATAAGTGACCTTGTTAAGTTTGTGTGGATCCTAATAAGTATTGTGCAACAAGCCACGCGCTTGTAGATTCAACTATATATATTATGGGGCTTTTTGGGCTATGCCTCTAGCCGAATTATTATTTAAGGGTATTCTTGATTTTTTTTTTCACATTTGTAACACTAGCTATATGTATCATACTGTTGGGCAATTCTAATATAACTTATAATTTTTGGTATAGTGAAACTCTATGGAAGTCTTGAATGTAGTACCATAGAGTCAACCACATAAATCTTGTATTGTGCTCTTGTTCCTTTGTTCATTTTTTTCTTCCTCTTTCGTGTCTTATAAATTTGGTGATTATAACCTTGACAAGACCGCCTAAGTATATATAAACCTAAACACATTATCTTTGCAAATCAATTTGAAAAGTGTGAATTATATCTAAGAATTTGTATCAAGGGACTTGCTAGACTTTTTGAAGCCTATTAGGTTTGGTAATTCCCAATTATTATCAATCAAAAAATTCTGTAGAGTTAAACAATTGAAGCATTTTAAATTTCCCTAGGCCTTTAGAAAATTTGTCTCTTAAAAAGTTTGGGTTATGATACAATTCTCGCTTAAGAGTACAAGTTTTTGAAGTCTTAAAAGTACAACTTAGCAAAGCAAATTTTAGGTTTAAGGCATGAAACTTTTTGTCGTGAAATTGCTCGAGCGCAGTTCAGTTCTTTTAGAGTTCTATTTGTGCGACCTTCTATTTATCTAGGATAATTTTAGAGCTTGAGGAGGAGAGAATATAGAGTTTTTATGCAGATCTGTTGATTAGAAGAAAATATTCTCTCAAGCCTCTCGAGTCCAAACTCAACATCATTTTATGTATCTGTTGAGATTTGAACACCAATTTCCGAACGCGAACGGAAGCAATCCACGCATAAAAAGCAAAAAATAATCAACACCGAGAATTTACGTGGTTTGGCCCACACCGGCCTACGTCCACGAGCGAGAGAGAATGTATTTCATTATGTTAAATGCGAAAGAGTAAAACACCCATCTCCCTTCTCTTTACTACCTAACCTCTCATTTTTCTGTTTCATGACCTTAAATCCTAGGACTTCACTAGTGTCTTATTTATAGGCACACACACACACACACACACACACACGTGGAAACCTTAAAGCCCACGAGCACATATTACTATAACCCTATATATAATTTCTAGTAGGCTTTTAATCCCATACTAATCCAATTGCATATACACCAAAATAATATAATAGCTAAAGGCTTGGTAGAATACAAAACACCTAGCTCAATAATCTCTACCTCGACTTGAATTCTGCAAACCAACCTGAAGATAACCAGTGTTGATGTCGATTCTACTATCGTTGTCATCTTCGATCTGCCACACTCAAATAGCATGGCCCGCACGTCTACACCGAGGAACCCGAACCCCAACCCAAGTGCCCCACAAAGCTCACTATTTTATAAAAGAACGTGGTCCCATCTCTCTCTCCCTTTGTGCATACAACTAGAGAGATCACCGACACTAACCAAATCAAGAACAAATGAGACTCGCTTTTATCAAGGTGTACACTGTCACGACTGTCGTATTAGTCTCGTTGCCCGGAGATTTCCTGTGAAGATCCAATAGTTGTTGTTCTCGCTTCTTGCTGGCATCCTGCACATCATCTGATTTGCTCACCTGCGCACTTAAACTACTTTATCGCTTATGTGTACCCATGTCCTTATTCTGTGTGCTCTTCCGTAACTATTGTTTACCTTGATCATCTTTATACTTTATCTGTGTATGTCGCCTACCCATACTACTCATCTAATGTCTGACAATAGCTCCACATGTTATAATATTTTCTACGAGCCTGTATAAGTTGTCAATCATCTGTCCCTGTAGTATATCCCTATTTCCCCATGAAACCCAAAGAACTCCACCTCCGGATGAGAACCCGCAACCTCTCGAATCTAGCATTCCTAAAGAAATCAAATTCTTTCTTAGATTGGTGCATGTCTAACCCTAGTCAAGATCAAAATGGTCCCATCAAGCCTGCAAAACCGCACTGTCCCTATACCGATAACTCTACTCACTGCATTATTAGCCATCCTGATAGTACTCCCATTGCATGACTAATACATATCAAAATACTCTCTGACTGCACACATGTGGAATAAACATCCAGAATCTAATATTCAATCTGATTTTTCCATACCTAAAGTAGTTGTGAGCACTTTTGATTTTTCATAATCGGAACCCTCTGTAACTCTGTCTCTAATGATTGTTCTTTTTCCTTATCCACCTTGTACTTCATACAATTCCTCTTCGGATGACATTCCTTGTCCTAATAGTAGTACTTTCTTTTGTAACCTCTCGACTTGGAACGATCTTTTTTCTTGGACCCCTCTTGCCTTACTGCCGCTCTACCTTTGACTTTTCTACTATCTGATGCAACCATGATACCCTCTTCCTGTAATTTGTCACTCTCCTTTTTTTTCAACATCTCATGAGATATGAGAGCAGCAATAACCCCATCTAAATTGAGGGTATCTTTTTTAAACATCAGTGTAGTTCTCATATGCTCCTATGATGAAGGTAAGAAAACCAATAGAAGAATTTCTTTATCCTCATCTTTGATCTTTGCACCGATAGAATTTAATTTCGTCAGTATCCTGTTGAACTCATCTAAGTGCTCCATAAATTTCACTTTCTCTGTCATCTAAAGTGTATATAACTGTTTCTTTAAAGATAGTCGATTTGTCAATGTCTTGAACTTGTACCTGCTCTCTAACTTAGCTTAGAGTTCAACCGGGCCACTTTCGTTGATCACTTTCCTAAGAGTACTATTATCGAGATACAATTGAATCGTGCTATTCGCCAAGCCTTGTATCTTTTTTCACTCTACATCCTTCATCATTTTTTATTTTTCTGACTTCTTTCTAAGAGCATTGATTAGTCCTTCGCGCGTCAATATATTCTTCACTCTTTGCTGTCATAAGGTGAAGTCGTTGTGTTCGTTAAAAGGTTCAATTACGAAACCCAAACTTTTTACCCCCATTAGCTTTGTGTCTGACAATCTCTACTATTTGAGCACGTCGCAATACCTGATATGTGTAATCCTTGTCCCTCGCAGCCCAAATCAACTCTGATTGTACCCGATTGTTCCTAATTGTACTCGATCACACCCAATATAATTACAAAGCCTACACAGAATATAAAGTCTACACATATTAAACTCCTTATGGATTCATGACTTCAGCTCAAGTCCAAATATATGTAAATAAAATACTAATTATATGGGTCCACAGAATAAAAAGACATACACGCAATAATCTTCACCTTGGCTCGAATTCTACAAACTACCCTGAAGATAATCGGTGCCCTTATCGATTCTGCTATCGTCGTTAATCCGTTACACTCAAACTAGCATAGCTGCACCTCTACATCGAGATCGAGGTGTCCTAATTGCTAATCATATGTTGAATTAGAAAATCATTGTCTGATTTGACTCCATCTGCAACTAAAACCCTATTGCATCCATTGATGATTAGTCTTCCATCATGAATTGAACCAGAATGCTCCCGATTACCGCTGATCATCGCAATCAATCTCGATCGCTCCCGATCAAACTCGATTTGGAGCTAAATTTATCCAATCTCACCAAATCATTCAGAATCTGAAAATTCTAATTGCATCGATGAATCCGCAACACCTGAAAACTTAAAGAGACATCTTTTTTAATTTTTTTGTTATAAATATGAGCCGATATAACAATATAATTATGAGCCATTAATGTCAACGATACAACCACATTGGATAAAAACCCCTTGAATTCCTAATCCCTTAATTAGTTTTTTACCACCCTCTATTAGCTTGCAAAACCATATCTTTAATTGCTATGTAATTCCATAATCACCACTAATCAAGATTATTACATATCCGAGAGTGCCAATGTCATTGCTCCATGCACCGATTTTCGTTACTCATCGCAGCATGATTGAATATCCAAACAAATCAAAAACTCTTTAGCCGAACCTGTCTCTATAATACAACGCCACCGCCCTCCTTTTTTTTTCTTTTCTTTGTGAAAAAATAATTTTTTGATTTATACAAACCAAAATAAAAAATAATACATGGGCTCCGATCTCTCACCACAACTTTTACTCATCCACTGTCGGCTTTGATACAATTTGTTGAAATTTGAACACTAATTTTCGAACGCGAAAGGAAGCAATCCACGCACAAAAAGCAAAAAATAATCAACAGCAAGAATTTACGAGATTCAGCCCACACCGGTCTACGTCCACGAGCAAGAGAAAAAATATTTCACTACATAGAATGTGAAAGAGTACAACGCCCATCTCCTTTCTCTCTACTAGCTAACCTCTTAATTTTTTGTCTTACGACCTTAAACCCTAGAGCTCCACTAGTGTCTTATTTATATGTACACACACATACATGGAAACCCTAAAACGCACAAGCCCATATTGTTATAACCCTATACATAATTTCTAGTGTGCTTCTAATCCCTCACTAACTCAATTATATATTGGAGGCGAACAAGGTGATGGGCTTGGAGCCCAACCCAAAACACATAATACATGGGCCACCCAAAAAGGCTGGCCCACAACTTGTTCGGCCTTGTTAAAATTGACCCACGATGCAACTAGTTTAATTTAATAAGTCCTGGGCTAAGAGATAACCAAAGAAGACTCTATTCCCGTTACGAAAGTTTGGGAGATGGAGTAAAAGCCCTAAAGAAACTATAGCTGCCCACAGATAAGGCATAATCTCTAATATGCCAGAGATAAGGGACGAAAGGCAGAGTCTCAAGAAGACTCAGTCTCTTTAGTTTCGACCCCTATATAAGGAGAGACACTTTAAACCCTCAAATATACAATTTTGAGCCCAGTTCATTGATAGAAGTCTCTTAGAGAAAAATCTAACTTAAATGTCGGAGTGTTTTTCGGTCAAACCAGGCTGGAAAGCACTGACGGTGTTCTTCTTTTTGTAGGAGTTTGGGAACACCACGGGCAGCACCCAGTGAATTCGGTGACAGGGAGTTCGGTTAGTGATTTTGTTCGGTATCATCAGATTTGAACTAACTCGATTGGTTCTAATTGTGCCATCTGATTTACAACACATATAATTTGGCGCCGTCTATGGGAACGATGATCTTGGATCAACAGAACCATGAGCCAAACTCTTATTGGATTCACCAAAAGCCACACAAGGGGCAAGAAGGTGTCCCTCATAAATTAATACCAGTCATTCCAGAACAACCAAGGGTCCCCAAGGTCCCATCGGAGATTTGAAGGCATAGGGACGAAGCCTCACACAATGGGAGGTGATTACGTTATTCTACCACAAGCTTTAGAGGAGAACGGCCCTCTCCTCCATCTTCAAGAGAAAGAGGGAGATTAGAGGAGAGGCTGGGAAGGGTAAACAGGATCATTAACAATCTTGAGAAGAGAATGGAACAGTGCGATTGAGAAATTGAGGAACTCAGATAAAGGATTCAAAGGCAAGATGCCCAGAGGGATTCACGCGTAAGACAAAGAGAGAGCCCCAAACTAGAAGAAACCGAACAAAGCCTATAATCTTATAGCTTGAGTCATCTTTAAAGGCGGAGACACAAAACACCTGAGGAGAGCCTAAGAAGTTCTAGGCAAACTCAAACTATTAGGTCTGAGTTTACTCGGCCAAACCCCCACAAGGTTGCTTAGGCTGAACTAGACCTAAACCAAGACCTCCAGTTGTGGTTGGAAAGAAGGATATGCTCCAAAATGCAGCATGGCACTGGACAAAGAGAACAAGATGTGGCGAGAAAAGCCCTAGAGCAGATCTTGATTTCGCCTCTAGCTGTAGTAATTGAGAATGCAGGTCCACCACGTAAATTCTTCCCACCGAAGTTCGAGATGTATAATGGTAAGATAGATTTAGTAAGCCATATTCACCCGTATAGGCAAGCAATGGCCTTCTAGAGTGGGAACGATGCTCTTCTTTGTCGCATGTTTTCATTCAGTTTGGGAGAAACAACCCTCAGCTGGTTCCATAAATTGGCACCCTGATTAGTAGTTAATTGGTAACAGCTGGCTGAGTCTTTCATAGCTCGATTTATTGCCAACAGTAAGCCTATAGTCATATATATATAGGCTTAAAAAACAAGGCAATCAAAGTTTTAAACCAAATGAAACTGCCTGGGGTTCGCTTGAGCAGGCTTGGGGCCGCTTGAGCGGTCATGTGGCAGTGAGTTCCTTTGACGAATCCTACTTTGTTTACTTGTATTCTTGGCTTACTCATTTGCACTCCAATTTTCTGACTTCAATAGGATTGCTGATCAACCAATCCTAGATAAACTAGGACTCATAACATGATCATAACTCTATTGAACTAACAAACTTATCTTGATAGGACTTTCAACATAACTCAAACACTTTAAACAAATCCTATATATTTAAGAGTCATAATACAATAAAAACTCCTTGAATTACCATAAAAAAAATTAAAAGACTTTAATATGAAATTAAATTCTTTACAAAAATTATACTAGTATTACAAACGAAGAAGAGTTTTGACGCAACAGTAGAGTTGTCGTCATGTGACTTGGAAGTCACAGATTGGAGGTGTGAAAACAGTTTCTTGCAAATATAAGGTAAGACTGCATATTATAGACCCATCGTGGTCCATTCATCTCCCTGAACTTTGCATATGCAAAAGTTTCATGCAATCAGACTACTATTTTTTAGTACTGCTATTGCATGTACATAAAAATAAAAATAAATAAACCAATTCGGTCGAAGATATTAATGAATTGTTATTGCTAAAGTGAGCTACGCACAGTAAAATGAAAAATTCTATGTATAAATACTTGACATGTTATTTTTTAGATGGGTTTATATTCCCCGCATCCTATTATATACTCTATATGCCCCACATCCTATTATATACAATTTAAACTAAATTGATGAAGCAACCCAAACAACTTTTTTGTTTTGGACTTGTCTATCTTAATATTAACTATGTTATTTGTAAATTTAATGATTCCTTTTGAATTTTTACGCTTACAAAAATTAATTTTTTTTATTATAACTTAAGTACTATACTTTCCATGAAAATAAAATATTAAAAAATTTAATTAATAAATACATATATTTTAACCTGTCAAAACATAACTCTTGGGTCCGCCACCATGTGAGTCGTTACCATGCTGCTTTTAACACCGCATAATTGTTACTTTGTAGGCCACGTCACGAAAAAAAATGCTTTGGAAAAGTCAAGCGGCGTGCATAAGGCAAATCACAAAGGATCAGGGCCACTCATTAGTAATGCTTCATGTTTTATTTTATATTTGATGCTTTTATTTACGATACGATTGGCAATTAGTTTAAAAATTAATTTTTTAAATTTTTTTATATTTTTAGTAAAAAAATTAAATTGTGTTCAAAATAAGTTATTTGATAACTTAACTTTTAAACTAATTTTTTTAAAGTTGGTTGTTTAGATAAAAAATTAATTTTTTTACTTTTGTTCAAATTAGATATTTTTACTCTTCTATATATTTAATATTAACAATTATAGTAAATTATACTAACCTTCCCTAAAGTTTTGGTCAAATACAATCAACCTTATACTTTTAAACAAATTACACTGACTTTCCTTACCATTAGACGGTGTTAATGGGGAAACTTAAATAAGAATTTGACATTCATTATCATGTCAACTCCCAATACTTGCAAAGACAAGTTT
>JAULJZ010183347.1:0-46656 GCA_032270985.1 Heliamphora pulchella | reverse complement strand
TATATATCCCGATTTTATGATCAAACAGAAACTGTGATGAGTTTTAGTCTCATGTTTAAAGATAAACTGCAATCTTTCAATCTTTTTCTGAATCATCTTTCGGCATCCAAGTTGCATCAGGATTCCTTGATATGTAGTGTTATACATATACAACACTCTCGAGCCTCGAGAACATCAAAAAACAATGGCCAAAACACTCCCGAAACCAAGCCTTCCACAGTTGAACCACTGGCGCTACTGGCACCACTGCTGTCACCACTTCAGGCGGCTTTTGTTGCCTGTTCTGAACTCCGTTCTCGAACCCGATTTTTTCTGAAAAATAGTTTTTGAAAAATACTATTTTTTTGTAAAAATCTCAATTCGGAAATACCTCAAAAAATAGCTTTCGATGGCTGCCGAAACAACCCCGTCGCCTGCCCCGCGCCACCGCCTGTTGTCGCTGCATGTTTGGGCTTTTTTCGTAGTTGCTTTGGTTCTGGTTTCCTCCTATTTCTAGTACTAATATTTAGCAACATATTGTTTTAAATAACACCTCGAAAATAGCTCCAAAAGGGCTCGAAAATAGCCCCGAAATAGTCCGGTGCTGCTGCCAAAAATTGCCGCTTGTTGTCGCTTATTTTGCTGTTGTTTTGCCTTTGTTTTTCAGTTTTGGACTATTTTTTAGTACTATTTACTGTTAATTTATGCCTAAAAATTTGTTCAAAATTTGACCTGAAAACATCACAAAAAAATGAAAAAACAACCTCGAACTGCCGCCAGAAATCGTCGCTGGAAATCGTCCCCGCCGAAAATTGCTACCGCTGGTGCTAGTTTTTTGCTAGTTTTTTTTGCTTAGTTTTGGACCTATTTTGGTGCTATTTTTAATACATAAAATCTACAGAAAACTTACTGGAAAAAACTGTTTCAAAATAGTTAAAAAACCACCGCGATCCGTGGCCCGAAAAATTCGAAACCACAACCGGTGCTGTCGGTTATGCTACCGCCTGTTATTCGTGTTCTTAGATATTCAAACATGTTCTTAAAAATTCTAAATAATATTTAAAAAAATAAAAGTTTTACATCGAAAACCTATGTCCCGAAGGCTCACATTCGAACTTAAAAAGTTTAAACTATTACGATCAACTCTCGTAATTAAAAAATAAATAATAATTATCATTTAACCATTTAATCAATATGAATAAAATAATGATCATAAAACTGGTATTAGAACGCCTGCAAAATAAAGTTAGCACAGTTCTAAAACTATCCGGGCCCTCAATTAATCGTAAACAAAATAAAAAAGCGATTCTAATACTAATTGTTGGAGGCAAACTACCAAGATCATTGATTTGTAAATAATTTTTTGAAAAAAAAAAACTGGATGGGCAATTGTTGAAACAGGCTCCAAATAAAAACCCGTGCCACCACTAATAATTCAGGTGAATTCCTTTTGGTCGATTCTTCAACTATGAATTTTGATTTTTCGAGTTGAAGCTTTGGTCAAACCTTCTACTGTATTCGCAATGTGATTCCCGAACGTAATGTGTGCTACGATCTTTTGAGAACTAATACCGGCAGAACCTGGACAACCTTAGTCTTGAGTGACAACTTATGATTTTGGTTCAGTCTACCCGCATATTTATAAGGTTACAATAGGGATTTGTGGAGTAATTACGACATAGACTTCTAGTGTAACCTAGATACCCATCTAGTAGTTTCGCAAATATGCAAACATCTCAGCGGTTTCTGTAATTATGAAGAACTTGCAGCGATTTCTGCAATTTTTGTAAAACACTAAATTACAATTCTCATCACTGAAGAGCTGCAACTGTACTCTTAGCCATAATCTCAAGACTAATTTGCATTGAGCTCATGTTATTAAATGCTTAACTCATCTCGCTACATTAAGACTCTCGATACCCGTCATTAAGTTTAATTATTGACAATTTAATTTAATCAGCATCTTTAAAATTTCTTAAGCCCTTCCACTTAACTTATTTAACCGCCAGATAATTAAATCCAGCTGTAGAGTTTGGCCTGGTCAAAATTTATAAGCTCTCTTACGGGAGTATCGTCAATCCCAAAGAATTGGGACGTGGATTCCGTCAGTAATTAATATTCACTAAGTAATTAATACGGCTATCTAACTCGCCGGGATTATAGACCCATAAAAGATCGCACTTTCTAATGAATCAAAACAATAAATATTAAATGTACACAAATAATAATTATTTCGGGATTAAGAGCATAAGCACTCATAATGACCTTGCAATGTGAATTAATTTATATAGTCAGTATAAAATTAATTACCCCAATGTGGTTCGGTTCTATACACACAAAGTGTATTAGCACAGTGAGTCAGAACAATAGACAACGTTATTATCTATCCCCCGTAACCAAGACATGCCTACTAAAACTCTGTGCTATAGTCGTGCCCGATGGTTTGTCCATTTCCATCTAAACTGTGAACAAAAACTTATATTCTATAAGAACCTATAATCTGATCTTTTGTATGCAAGTCGTACTCTACACACTAGATTAAATACTGTACAGAATAAAGAACAACCATCCATAATATTAAAGAAATGATATTGCATACATTGCTAATTAAGATTCTTATAAAATAAAAAATTAATTTTATTAAAATAAACTTAAATACTAAAACCAAACAAAATCCATGGTTTTTAGTATACAACCTTAACAAACTGTTTCGATGTTTCTCAGGGACAAGGCAAACCTGTCGTCGATTTCGCTCTCGGTGTGGACTTGCCATCTGACGGAGATCTGGTGTCTTGGCCCACTGCCTTTGGCTGAGGTATAAGGCGCATGGTTGGACCTCCCTATTCAAGGGATTCTTTCTCCGACCGAGGTTAGGGGACATATGGCTCGGTTCTATTGATCGTTAGGATCATAGGGGATTCCTTAAATATTTTTGTCGGGATGTTCAGAGCTTGGTTCTCATCGTCGGGCTTCCTTCGGTAGGTGAGATCTCAGGGCCTCTTCCACCGAGGCACTTTGATGCCTCAGTTGTTCTTTGACGCTCAATTTCTGTCCTTGTTTCAACTTTCCTCTTGGCGGCTGATCATTATTTAAATCGCAACAACTTCTTACCATGTGTAAGATGTAGGTTAAATGGCTCAGCTGTCCGTATCTGTCATTTCGGCTTCCCAAGATGCTTCATTATAAAGGTGCGATCGGGAGTGAGGAGAAGGTTGCTTGTCTTTTGCTACCTTTCTCTATCCACCCATTGATCTAGGAAATTCTTAACATTTTGAGGCTGATGCCGCACCAGGTCTTTGGTGATTTCTTTCTCTTGGTGATGTCGATCATCGCTTTGAATTATTCTTACTTCTTGGATTTGGGACTGTCGGAGATCTTTTCGTTATACCTTTTGTGTTACGTTGAGGATTATGCCGTTTATTACCTCTGCCCCTAGAGTCCTTAGCAAGCGTTGGTTCACGGAGTTTCTAATTCAAACATGCCCCCTTGCTGAGTTCGTGCTTGTTCGAGGGGAATTCGAATTCGGTGGTTTAGATGATAGTCTTCCTATTCCTCGGGAAGAGGGGCATTGAGGTGACTGGTCATTCATTTTTTCCTTCCTCTTCATTTTTGGTTGCTTGGCTCTGGTCTCATGATGTTTCTGACCTCTTTTGCTCCTCATTCTCCTTTGTAGATCTTTTTTTCATTCACATTCGACGTAAGGGAGCCGATCAAGAGATGATTGACGTGGCATTCCAGATTTCTTCTAGCAAGCGGGTCACTTCAGTGTTGTTGAAGTACCTTCTCGACACCGACTGGACTAAGGGGGTAGCTCAAAAAATGAGGAGGGTTCACGCCTCCAAGATTGAAGGTGAAAATCGTCCCAGAGCTCAGGTAGTGGAGGTTCGGAGGTCCAAACCGAGGACTGCTCAAGCCTAGAGTTGTGAGCCTGGTTCAAGCGAGAAGATATACGCTTTTAATAGGGGCAAGAGGAGCATGACTGAGGTCGAAGCCCTCGCTGGCCAGTTGCGAATGTCCAGAGAGTCTATCACGAGCCTCAAGGAGGAGATGAGAGAACTCTAGAAGGAGGTGGGGGCGTTGAGGATAGCTTGGCTTCATGCGGAAGCTCATAGTGGTGGAGGTGATGGGCCACGATCATCTAGGTGGAGCGAGATCAAAGAGAGCCCGCCTAAGGAAGTTGTGGGCACTGAGGATGACTTGATCTTGTTTGGATAAAAGCCCAGCCTGTCAAGAGCCGGTGTTCCTGCAAACTCTCCACTATGGCGAAAGCTTCCCTCGGCACCGTAGTTCGTATCTGTCTTCCCTCCCCCACATGCCCTTAGTTGTTAGGAGAGTTTGTCACCTCTATAAACCAAACACTATATTAATGAAAAACTTAACTTTTGGAAAATATTATCTGTTCAATGCTATTTATGCTTTCTTGTGTGCTTGATTTTCTTCAAAACATTTTCACCAATTATGCCTTTGTTTGGGAGCCTAGGAGCTCGCTCAATTCTCGAGCATATTTAACTCCTTTGCGTAGGCTGAGCTAGGGTTTCTATCGAGATCGCCTGCTAAGCCTAGCACGTAGGCAAAGCTAGGATTTTGCTAAAATCGACTGCTGAGCCCGATACCTAGGTGAAGCTAGGATTTTAGTACCTAGGTGGAGCTAGGGTTTTATGCCTAGGCTGTGATGCCCCATTCTTCAGGCACGTCAGGACATACATAAGTATAAATAAAAGGAATACTCTAGCCATTCATTTATATTTACATATCATAAATATTATGTCATTATGAGTTATGAACGATTTAAAAGTATAAGCGTTCATAGTATCACAATAGATTTATAAAAATTACAATAGGTACTGGGAAACTGAACAAAAAGAACAAAAAGAGAAGACCTAAATCTTCAACAAGCATCGTCGGGGTCCTCTTGCTCTTGGAACTTACCCTGGTATTCGTGGCCTTCCTCTTCTTCGGGAATATCTTCTTCAAAGATTTTTTCTGCCTCACTTGTGGCATAAATGCCATGAACTAAAGTCCAGTAGAAAATACTCTAAACCTCCTAACCAATCTAACGATACAAAATATTCCATAACGCATTTCATTTAACACTTAGTACATTTTTAAGTCAACCAGACAGATAAATTTGATAATTGTAGCATTACAAGTAGGTATATGAACAAACATGCAAGTATGTGATGCCATGGATGCAGTGTAAATGCCCAACTCAACAAACTCCTAGAATCATAACATGGATTCCACGTCGGGAATTTCCAAAGTAGACTTTATGGGCAATTGATCACCAAACCCATCCTTGTGCCTCGTTACGAATAATAAATCTATCGTCGGGCTTCATACCACAGCTATTTTATTGCAAAATAGCAATGGAGTGGGGGCGAGCTATTAACGTCATTATCCACTGGCCAACAAAATAATAACCATGTGCAAAACCAATAATCCCACCTTAATATCCGAGATGCTCGCTTGGTGTCAACCTAAAGTCTAAGCCATCGAAACTAGAATACTAGCGATGAACTCGTGGTGCCTAATAATTTTCATGATAAACAATTTCTATACACCGGGGACGCACCCAGGGTGTACACAAGGAATACATCCCAAAACATTTACAAAACCAGCAACCAGAGACACTTTAGACTTAGAACCGAGAAATAGAACAACTCCAACGTATCCCAACCCACAATGGTTTATATAGAATGGACTCCGATATGCTAAGATGCAAGTGCAATAATGCCCATGGTGTACAATATGCACCTCAAGTACAACTATCAATAACATGACTTTAAATTAAGTATGGCATAGTACAAGGTACTACTCACTAAAGCACTAAGAACAAGTATTTGAAGCATAAGCTACTTCCCTCAAGACATGGTTTAAATTTAATAGCATGAGTTATAATCATCTTATATTCATTCTAAAACATTAATCATGCATTTCAAGTCAATTAAGACACAAATTTCAAGTCTCACAACAAGGGGTACTCAACTACACACTAAACAATTTTAAAGACCAACTTTCAAAAGTGTTAATTTAAAAAGGATAGCAGGGTTTTGGGATATCTAGACTTGGAATTAAGCTCTGATTTTTGAACACCATTTAGATAAATATATTTTTTACAAATTTTATGTTTAATACTAAGGTCCGATCCAAAGGAAAATAGGTGAATAATTTCATACAAGTGAAAGTGGTTCAACAATTTATAGAGAAAAGTATAGAAAAAGTACCACAGTTGATCATGGTATTGGGGTATCAAATCAAGTCCTATAGGTCTGATTCTTGGATATGTTCTAGTTTAATACGTTCCATACAAGTCTCATGTATGAATAGTGCTAAGGGTAGTAATGTGAAATAAATTAGAGATATAAACCATTTTGTAAAATATGTTCAGTCAACTATAAAACACACAACAGAATCTGTTTATAACAGAGGGTTTAGAAATCGTTTGAGGGATCACTCTGGGGTATCTAGGTAAGATATTTGGATATCAGTTAGTTCAATATGTTACCTGCATTTTTTTATGAAAACTACGTTTGGAGTAGATCACTAAAAATATGGGTTTCTGGTCATACATAAATAAGTGACAGAAGGTTCTGTTGCTTATAGATCCTCAACAGTGACTTTTAGATAAGTTTTGACCTATCAAACCTCAATATTTTGGGCTCATTGTTGGTGGCCAACAAGCTATAGATGTTATCTACAACTTTCATGTTTTGACCTAAGCTCCGATCTCGTTCTAAACTAGGGTTTTTAGGTCTGCAATACTCATTGGTCTAAAACTAACACAATTTGGAAAAAAATGTTATATCTTGAGTTTTACCCATTCAAATCAGTTCAAATCAATTTTGTATGAAAGATAACATCAAAACCTGGGCCTGAATAAAAGAAAACACTTAGATCATGTTTTTATATTTAGTTATGATATTTCAAAAATTAGAGCAGAGAGGTTAAAATGCTCAAATTTTAGGCTTACAAGTGTTCTAGCCACCTAGCTCATGGTATGTTAATATTTGATCCATTTTCTTTGCATGCATGTGTTTTAGACTTAAATATCAATGCTCCAGAACTCATATGAGCTATTAAACTCAAGAATAACAACATACAACTACATCTCATACATAACATATAAAGCATGAACAACCCCTATTTCATCTCTACAATGCCTTTTCGGTTTATTTTTGGTTCTTGATCTTAAATGAGTGTTAAGAGATGAGTTGAGGGAGATTTTGTGTGATATCGAATAGGGGGTTTTAGAGGTTTACTTACTTTTTTTTGAAGCTCTAATGGTTGAAGGATGATGGGACTTAACTTTAAAGCACTCCTCCTTGATCCTCCTTGCTCTTTCTTCTTTTTTCTTCTCTCCTGCCCCCTCAAACTTGTATGAACACTCAAGAACACTCACAATCTGATCTCCATCTTTCTTGATTGAACCATGAAGGAGGAAATGAGGTATGTTTGGTCTTGTATTTATAGAGAAAATAGGTAGTGGGTTTAATCATGGCATTGAAGCTTTTTCTTTGAGTTTTCTTTATTCTTATTGGGTGCATGGCTTTTGTTGCTCTATTTAAGAAATATTTTCAGATCATGGCAGTACGATTTTGTCTAGTGTCAGTTTGGGAAAGAAAAACTCAGATTTTGCATTAATTTGGGGTTTAAACTAGGTTTTTGTGCTATATTGTGCAAAAAAGTGCCTTAAAAATTAATTTGGTGTATCTTCTTGGTGTCTCTACCTACTAAAACTTATTATTTTAGTACGCTTATAATTAATTTAGTACTCTCATGAATTATCATAATTTTTATAACAATTGATTAAATAGGTGTAAACTTTTAAGTCAAATTAAGTAAGTTTGACAAGATGTGACTTTTTGACTTATTTTAGTGTGTAAGAATTTTAATAATAATTTGTTTGCTCTTGTTGGTCTACATTATTATATTATTATGTATATTATTTGTTTAAATAATCTTGGATCATAATAATACTTGATTTGTATAATTTTTTTATCATTTTTGAGCTTAAAAAGGCAAAAAATCACTTTTTGAGAACAAACTCCAATGTGGCCGGCCACTGAGGGACATTTTTGTTATTTTTGTTGTTATTTTTTCTTTTGTTATTTAATTGTATTTAAATCTTTGATTTAGATGTCTATGTGTTAAAATTTAAATTTTTAAGACATTTTAGTGTACTAGGGGTAAAATGGTCATTTTACCCTAATTATGAAAAATTTTGATTTTTAATTTATTATTTCATGTTATTTATTTAATTTAGAATGCTGGGAGTCTTCTTTGAGTATTAGGGTTTTGTCTCTTGAGTCTTGGGTCTTTTTATGGTTTTCGAATCGAACTAGGGTTTGGGTTGAGCTAGGATTTCTAACTTTTTAGCGACCTAAGATCTCGTTGACTAACCATTGCTAATACTAGGGTTTGAGCTGCGTCGTTACATAGGCCAAGCTAGGGCTTATTTGCTTAGGCAGAGCTACGGCTTTGTGCCTAGTCGGAGCTAAGGCTTATTTATCTAGGCAAAATAGGGCTTTTTGCTAGCTAGAGCTAAGGGCTTATTTGGCTAGATAGATCTAGGGCTTATTTCCTAGTCGAAGCTAGGACTTATATGCCTAGGCAGAGCTAGGGCTTTATGCATAGATGGAGCTAGGGCTTATTTGCCTAGGCAGAGCTAAGGCTTTTTGCCAAGCTAAAACTAGAGTTTTTTGCCTAGTCGGAGCTAAGACCTTTGCTGAAACCAACCTGTAAGACCCTGAATCATTTTATTTTTAAAAATGATTACATGTTGATAGAGTAAAAATTAAAACTTGAGCTTTGTGATATTTTGAGCTTGGATACGCATGAAAGATGTGTTAGAGGAAGAATATGAGGCTCTAATGGACATTCGGACAAAAATACGTGAAAAGTGTGTGAAAGAAAGTGACATACCTTCACTAAATTGGCCATAACATTTTGTGTAAAATGAATCCTGGTATGAGGTTTAAACCATTGGAAAGTAGACTTTTGGGGCTTCAGTTTGAGCGCAAGAACGACCTTATTCGGAGGTCAGATGAAGGAGATATGTTTGTTCAAAGTTGGACCAACAGTGTAGTCGTGAAAGACGGATCGATCGGTCTCAAGACGGATCGATCGGTCTGTGGGGGACAGAGGCTATAAATCTCAATTTTTGGGTTTGTTTTGTCATTTCTCTAATTTCTCCTCTCTCTCTAAAAGCTTAAGAGCGATCTAGGGTTTAGCTATGGAGGTTCTTGAAGGCTTTAATATTCGTTGGGGATGAAGATCTTGCAGTTTCCTTGCGCGAGCAGCCGTTGGAGAGCGTGGATATGCATTAGAAGCTCCCTTAGAGTTGCGTGTGTTGGACTTTGGTGAGTTGGAGCTCACGCAGGGCTTGACTCTGGTGGTGGAACTTCCTTTGGGTAGGATCTTAACTACTCCTTGTGGTTTACTATGATTTGTGTTGAAATTTTTGAAACTAAATTAAACCCTAGTGAAATGTGATATGTGATAGAAAGAGAAGTATGAATCGGTGGGGGTTTTTGTATGGGTATCTTTGATTACTTTAATATGAGTTGTTGATGAAAAGCTAAGAGGTTGGTAAAAATGAGTGGATGTTTTGAAAGTATAAAGATATAACTTTTCTTATACATTGATGATGATGGATTGGTTTTATGGAAATGTGAAATGAAAGTGTTGAAACATGTTTAATTAGATGTGTGTGCTGAAACGTTGAATGAGTTGATAAGGTGAAGTTTTGAAATAAAAGAATAAAATATTTTGAGAACTTTGGGGTTTTAAGAAATGATTATCCATGGTTTTAAGAAAATGTTGTACAAAGAGGTTTTTGGATTATTTTTTCCCCACATAAACTTTACGGCCCGAGGGAGGTTTAGAATGGTTTTTCTTTCTTTTTTTAAAGGTTGTTTCTTATTTAAAATGTTTTAAAAAGTTGCTACAAGGCTTGTTAGTATTAAAAATCAAGTTTTTGGCTTAAAAAGAAACCTGGAACAAGACAGCTCGATAGACCGATCGAGCGGTCTATCGAGCGGTCTTTTGGTTTCTTAGTACTCTTGTGCAGGCAAGAGACCGATCGATCGGTCTCTTCAACGATTGATCGGTCTGGGTATTTTCTAAAATTTTTGATGTTTTGCTTAAAGGTTTGACTCTTGGGAACTTTAAACCTAGCTTTTGGATTACTCTATTACATTAGTTAAATCCTCGGTTAGGCGTATTTAAAAAGGTTTTAAACTCATAAATTGTTTTGTTTAAAATCGTGTTGGTTTAAATAAGTTTTATTGGATATTGGTTTATAAAAATGGGTCTTTGAGGAATGTGGTTTAGTATGATTATTTCTTAGAACTCCTAGTTTTGGAAGGGAACATGAATTTCTAATGTACTTATATATGCATATGATGGGTGCCTCCTTTTTATTAAATGACATGATTCCAATTGGATAAACTTTGTGTTGGTACTCTATCAAATGGGTAAATGAGATATGATATATGAGACCTAATATATTGGGGTTATGATGTATATGATATGAAAAGAAATTTGAATGTTCGAATGGTATTTGATGAGAAAAATTGAAATGGGAAACTTGATTTGGACATCAATGATAATGTGTGAAAATAATTGAAAGAGAAACCAGTTGTGGGTTGGACTCCCGAATTTGCAAAATTAAATGTTTTGAACAAATAATGAACCGAAAGGATGGATGTGAATTAAGTTGGCCTGGCGTGTTCACGGTGAAAGACCAGAAACTTGCGCAAGATGGGGACCACATGCCCATGGATTGGCCCCCAAAACGTGGTGTTGTATCGTGGTGAGTTATAGAGCTATCTATTACCCAATGGCTTCGCGTAGCCTATTGAAAATTAATAAGGAGGGATTTCTATAAGATGCACCCGATATTAGTTCATTAGTTGTGAATGCGTCGTGGTGAGTTATAGAGCTATCTATTACCCAATAGATTTGAGTAGCCTATTGAAAAGTAATAGGGATGGATTTTCTATAATCTGCACCCGACGCCGGTTTATAATGTGATATGGGTTTTTGCGAAAAATCGAGTGATGAGAAAATAATGTGGTTTTATGTGAAAGAAATGAATGTTTTGAGAAAGGTTTAGAACAAATTGGTGTATGTGAGTGCGCGCGTGTGAATAAATAATAATTGGTGAAACTTGCAATTCATTCCGGTTACACCCATCACACCTCACAAATCATGCATAACACACGATTAGTCTGTATCCTACGAGCTTTGGCTATATATATATATATGTATAACTATTTCAGGTTTCGAGGATTCAGGCCGATAATTGGATAGAGGATGCATGTGGGAGAAAGGGTAGAGGAAAAATCTAGTACTTCTTTGTGTTTACATTGCGAGTGTACAGAAAGTGAAGTAGATGATTGTAATGATATAAATATTGTAAATGAACTATTGAAAGTTGAAAATTTTGTTTGGCATTTGACGCATATGTATATCTTTAGAATAATATTTTTATTATGGTTGCTTGAAGAAAATGAAGGGTTGTGCTTTAATAGCATTTATACGGAATAATTTGGGTTGTGTTCACAGGTTCCTGGGGTTCAGGACGTTACAAATGGTATCAGAGCTCTAGGTTCGAATACCTAGGAGCCGTGGGAAGTTAAGATGACCCGTCGAAGAGAGTTGTTTGATGAGATTAAGCACCACTATGCGGCATGAATTGTGTGCTTGCTTGGGTTTGCGATTGAATTGTTTGCGCATGTTGTGTTTTTATATGAGTATGGAGGTTGAGTTTTGGGGTTATGTGACGTGCCAATTGGCATCCGACCAACTACTTTGGGGTTCAAAATAGAAAAGCATTTGGTCGATATTTTTTCTATGAGAAATCTGAATTAGTTACCCAGATTGTCGCGTTACTTTGAGGCTTTCCCTCAATATGTGAATATGTGTTAGTGTGATGTGACTAGGTGGTGGGTAATGTGTAGCATAGTATATAAGATTCAGTTGAGTTTAACTTAGTTGGGAGTTATGATATCCTTGTTATTGGAGTTATGCCTATGCGAACTAAGACGAATTAAATCCAGATGGTGAATTGGGTTTGAGAATATGACTTGGTGGTCAAAAATCGTGGTGGGTGTAAGCCCGTGAGACGAGCAGTGATTGTTTGATGTGTCTTGTGCCCATATGAGCTGGGGTGACTGTAGTAGTTGTCCGTTGGGTGTTGTGCTATCAGTAGTCTGATGAATTAGTGTGGTGGGCTGTGTGAAACCTCTTAGGGGTTGTTTGTTGTGGTTAGATAGGAGTGATTTTGGGCGTGTTGTGAATTATGTACATCTTGAGCCATGTGCCCCAAGATTGGGTATGGACGGGAGCATAGTGGATGGGAGCATAGTGGACGAGAATGTAATAATCTCCAGCCTAAGATGTGCTAGAAAGTCTAAGTTTAGACTGTGTTTGGGTTGTCCCTTGTTCTATGGGGTGTTGTTGGTAGCCATAGTAGTGCCAGAGAATTTTGAAAGTCTGTGGATGATCGGTGATTTTCTTTTGAGGTGTGTTGCTAAGTTACATTATGTGATAGAAGTTGAAAGTTGTACAATGATGAGTATGTGGGTCAGAGTTGTTATCGACAGAAAGATTCTCGAGTGATATACACGTAAGTACGGAGAGATGTGTATTGGTGAATGATGATTCGAGTTTGCTCGAAAAGTTTGATGGAGAAAGGTTTTTTGGCTATGGTTATCGTTCTCAAGCTTAGGAGACTTTGTGGGATACATGGTGTATGGCAAGAATGTGAGCGTGAGTATGTGAGATTTGTAGGGTATGTAGTAGATATTGTTGGTATGGCCGACTCGATCGTTCTAGGATGACGTGTTGATGGGTGGAGATCCTTTAAGAGGACGATAGTGGTGGTCTGTATCTAGCTTAAAGTCTAGATGTGATGGTGTTGTCTTACCCTAAGGGGCGAGTGACAGGATGGTGTCTTTATTCTAAAGTTGGTAAGCGAAGATCATTTTGCTCGTGTGGCGTGTAGTTACCTTCATGGTTAGATAGCCGTGCGTTGGTGGTACGCATATAGTGACATAAGATACAAGTGTTCCCAATTGAATGTTTTGTGATGAGTGTACCGAAGCTGCGGGCTCGAGACTGTAGTACAGTTTTTGCCTACTTGTTTGGTTATTACCCATCTTTTGGGAATCGAGCTAGTGTGATGCGACCTTGTGAAAAGATGCTCTAAAGTGATGCGAATAGGTATGGCGTTGTGCAGTGGTGGATAAATGGTGAGGATCAGGTGTAACGAGGAATATATTCATTATGTATGGTAATTCTAAGAGGTAGTGGCATGGAGCGAGAGCCTAAAGTTGACTCATGATTTTCCTAGTTGGAGAAATGTTTTGTGGTTGATTGGCCAGTGTGATTATTTTTCTTGATAGGAGTAAAGCGTTGGGATTGTATGAGTGTGGGTTCGTTTACCCTTGGTTTCTTGAAGAGTTCACTACTTTATCTTGTAATCCCGAGCGTCTGGGTGAGGTTTTTGGAAATGTAATTTGATTGCATGGGATGTTGGTAGTTTTAATTCTCGTTGAGAGAGAGAGAGAGATCTTAAGAAAAATTTAGTGATTGAGTTGTGTATGTGGTGAAATCCTCATGTATTAGTTTTGTGAGAATCCTTCGAGAATGCAGATCCGTGGCTTGGTTGTTATCCTCATAAGTAGGAGAACATGTTTGTGGATCGTGCTGGGTGCATGGGGTTTGAAAGAACAATAGAAGGATTCGATAATGTGGTTTGCTCGATTCTAAGACAGTGTTTCTTGGATGTGATATGTTTGGAGGTTAATTGTGTTTGACCTTGGATTTAAAGGTAGGTATGTTGTTTGCCCAAACGGATGAAGTGTGGAATAATAAGATTCAGCATTAATGTATTGGGCGGCTTGGATGGCCTAGAACGATAAGCAAGAAACCATGTATTAAGGGGCCGGTGATAGGTGTGTACTCGAGGAGCAGAAGTGTGGGAGTTATTGGTAACTTTGGATGGAAGGTCTCAGGATTAAGGTTTTCTTGTCTGGTGCCATGTGCTTTCTAGGTGGGTTGCTTGGATACTAGGCTCAAGGCTATCACGTGGCTGTGATTTACCTAATGGGAGTTATGATAATGAAGTGCAACCTTGTAAAGTGAGGTCCTAGCGCAACGGGATGTGTCATACGGAGTATGGGGATTGATGAAGTTCGCGTGTGTGCGAGTGAGGCATGAGAGGACGTTGACGTTAGGTCATGATTTCTGATTGGCCGTTCCTTTCTTAAGAAGAAGATATGGTTGTCTTGCAGATAGTGGCGGTGTGTGGACTACTTCACCTTGGTTAGGTGAAACGGTTGGGACCATTAGTTGATTCTTAGTCTGGTTGTTTCGGGGAGATCCATGAGTTGCGCCTAAAGGATGGGTACTACCGAAGTCAGGTGCTTGGAGAACCGAGTCCCTCGTGGGTTTTTCAGGATGGAGTTTGTCCCTAGGAGATGAGGTTGGTAGATCAGGAATGTTTGTCCTTGCTGATAAGAGGGTTATGTTGAGGTGTCGAGTCTTTTCGGCAATGATTAACGGAGGATTGTTGACCATTATTTGTAGCTTATTTTGGGTGGCGTGGAGTATAGTTACACCTCTAGCTCTCGGTGGAATGGGAGGTTTGTTGGAACCTTGCGGCTGGGTTATTCACGTGGTAAGTTTTTGATAAACTTTTGATTAGTTGGAGTTTGCATTTTGTTTGAGGCTCGAGCTACTCAGAGTTCTTAAAGTCGAGGAATGGTCGTCGACGGTAATGAGTGTTGTGTTTTGAGAATAACCATATGTTCGGATTGTGGCCCCGAGAGTTTGGTAAGATATGAGTCAAGAAGGATTCGATGTTTTGGAAGTTTATGTTGGTATGACCTATCGAGACTGACATGATGGCTTGGTTTGGAATGAGAGGATTGTGATGAGTTTTATATAAGAAGATGTTGCTAAGAGTAAAAGACAAGTTTTGATTGGTTACTTGACGAATAAGCCTTGGGCTTGGGAACTTTGCTATTACGAATTCAAGGGATCGATGTATGTGTTGGTATCAAAGTTTGGCGTTGACGTCGGATGACAATGATCATGTTTGATTTGAAATTGATCTGTAGATCTAGAATCAGTGGCCTGAGAGTGAGATGTTGAGTTGTGTGGTAGTGAACTGTTACACGAGAAGTATAATTAGGTTTAAGTGGGCTAGTGGACACCTATGTTGATTTTGTAGCTGTGATGCCGGGTTAATTTTGTAGTAAGTTGATTGTGTGGAGTCTTGTCTTGGGTAATAGGGTGTCACCTAGCATTTCTCCAGGGTGAGAATTGTGGTTGATGATAGAGGATGGAATAGAGGACGAAGGTTTAGGAAAAGCGTTCTTGTGTATTCTCGGTGAAGTAAGTGAGTTTTTCTCTGAGAGTGAGTGTTTGTGCCGTTGCTCGTGGATGAGTGTCCTGTCAGCTTTAGTGATGGTGTTGTCAGCATCAATAGCATAACGACGTGATATCAAGTGGGTGGTCACCAGTTGATCGTCGGAACAAGAGTAAGGTTTAGTTGTGAAAAGTGTGACTTCGTGAGTTTAGTGAGACGTATGTATTGAAGCTTTGGAAATGGGAGTTGGATCTTGATTTGATATTTCAAGGATGACAGTAGTATCAGTGGAGACTTTGCGGTGGTGTTTAGCTTAAGATCCAGTATTGAATTTCGGGGACGAAATTCCTTTAAGGGGGGAAAAGTTGTAAGACCCTGAACCGTTTTATTTTTAGAAATGATTAAGTGTTGATGGAGTGAAAATGAAAAATTGAGTTTGGTGATATTTTGAGCTTGGATACGTATGAAATATGTGTTAGAGGAAGAATATGAGGCTTTAATGGACGTTCGGACAAAAATATGTGAAAAGTGTGTAAAAGGAAGTGACATACCTTCACTAAATTGGCCATAACATTTGGTACAAAATGAATCCTGGTATACGGTGTGAACCATTGGAAAGTAGACTTCCAGGGCTTCCGTTTGAGCACAAGAACGACCTTATTCGGAGTTCGAATGAAGGAGATATGTTTGTTCAAAGTTGGACTAACAGCGCAGTCGCGAAAGACCGATCGATCGGTCCCGAGACGGATCGATCGGTCTGTGATGGACAGAGGCTATAAATCTCAAAATTTGGGTCTGTTTTGTCATTTCTCTCCTTTCTCCTCTCCCTCTAAAAGCTTAAGAGCGATCTAGGGTTTAGCTATGGAGGTTCTTGAGGGCTTCAATGTTCGTTGGGGATGAAGATCTTGCCGTTTCCTTGCGTAAGCGGCCGTTGGAGATCGTGGATATGCGTTAGAAGCTCCCTTGGAGTTGCGTGTGTTGGACTTTGGTGAGTTAAAGCTCACGCAGGGCTTGACTCTGGTGGTGGAACTTCCTTGAGGTAGGATCTTGACTACTCCTTGTGGTTTACTATGATTTGTGTTGAAGTTTTTGAAACTAAATTAAACCCTAGTGAAATGTGATATGTGATAGAAAGAGAAGTATGAATTGGTGGGGGGTATTTGTATGTGTATCTTTGATTACTTGAATATGAGTTGTTGATGAAAAGCTAAGAGGTTGGTAAAAATGAGAGGATGTTTTGAAAGTATAAAGATATAACTTTTCTTATACATTGATGATGGTGAGTTGGTTTTATGGAAATGTGAAATGAATGGGTTGAAACATATGGTTAATTAGATGTGTGTGCTGAAACGTTGAATGAGTTGATAAGGTGAAGTTTTGAAATAAAAGAATAAAATATTTTGAGAACTTTGGGGTTTTAAGAAATGATTATCCATGGTTTTAAGAAAATGTTGTACAAAGAGGTTTTTGGATTATTTTTTCCCCACATAAACTTTACGGCCCGAGGGAGGTTTAGAATGGTTTTTCTTTCTTTTTTTAAAGGTTGTTTCTTATTTAAAATGTTTTAAAAAGTTGCTACAAGGCTTGTTAGTATTAAAAATCAAGTTTTTGGCTTAAAAAGAAACCTGGAACAAGACAGCTCAATAGACCGATTGATCGGTCTATTGAGCAGTCTTTTGGTTTCTCGGTACTCTTGTGCAGGCAAGAGACCGATCAATCGGTCTGGGTATTTTCTAAAATTTTTGATGTTTTGCTTAAAGGTTTGACTCTTGGAAACTTTTAACCTAGCTTTTGGATTCTCTATTAAATTAGTTAAACCCTCGGTTGGGCGTATTTAAAAAGGTTTTAAACTCATAAATTGTTTTGTTTAAAATCGTGTTGGTTTAAATAAGTTTTATTGTATATTGGTTTATAAAAATGGGTCTTTGAGGAATGTGGTTTAGTATGATTATTTCTTAAAACTCCTAGTTTTGGAAGGAAACATGGATTTCTAATGTATTTATATATGCATATGATGGGTGCCTCCTTTTTATTAAATGACATGATTCCAATTGGATAAACTTTGTGTTGGTACTCTATGAAATGGGTAAATGAGATATGATATATGAGACCTAATATATTGGGGTTATGATGCATATGATATGAAAAGAAATTTGAATGTTCAAACGGTATTTGATGAGAAAAATTGAAATGGGAAATTTGATTTGGACATCAATGATAATGTGTGAAAATAATTGGGAGAGGAACCAGTTGTGGGTTGGACTCCCGGATTTGCGAAATTAAATATTTTGAACAAATAATGAACCGTAAGGATGGATGTGAATTAAGTTGGCCTGGCGGGTCCGCGGTGAAAGATCGAAAACTTGCGCAAGATGGGGACCACATGCCCACGGGTTAGCATCCGAAATGTGGTGATGTATCGTGGTGAGTTATAGAGCTATCTATTACCCAATGGCTTCACGTAGCCTATTGGGAATTAATAGGGAGGGGTTTTTATAAGCTGCACCCGATACCAGTTCATTAGTTGTGAATGCGTCGTGGTGAGTTATAGAGCTATCTATTACCCAATGGTTTTGAGTAGCCTATTGAGAAGTAATAGGGAGGGGTTTCTATAATCTGCACCCGACGCCGGTTTATAATGTGATATGGGTTTTTGCAAAAAATCGAGTGATGAGAAAATAATATGGTTTTATGTGAAAGAAATGAATGTTTTGAAAAAGGTTTAGAACAAATTGGTGTGCGTGAGTGCATGCGTGGGAATAAATAATAATTGGTGAAACTTGCAATTCATTCCGGTTACACCCATCACACCTCACAAATCATGCATAACACACGATTAGTCTGTATCCTACGAGCTTTGGCTATATATATATATATGTATAACTATTTCAGGTTTCGAGGATTCAGGCCGATAATTGGATAGAGGATGCATGTGGGAGAAAGGGTAGAGGAAAAATCTAGTACTTCTTTGTGTTTACATTGCGAGTGTACAGAAAGTGAAGTAGATGATTGTAATGATATAAATATTGCAAATGAACTGTTGAAAGTTGAAAATTTTGTTTGGCATTTGACGCATATGTATATCTTTATAATAATGTTTTTATTATGGTTGCTTAAAGAAAATGAAGGGTTGTTCTTTAATAGCGTTTATACGGAACAATTTGGGTTGTGTTCACCGGTTCCCGGGGTTCGGGACGTTACATAGCCGCTTAGCCTGGCACCTAAGTGAAGCTAGAATTTCTACTGAGACCGACCATTGAGCCCGACACCTAGGTGAAGCTAGGATTTTAATACCTAGGCAGAGCTAGGGTTTTTATGCGTAGACAGAGCTTGGGCTTTTTGCCTTGCCAAGGTTAAGGCTTCTGTTGAAATCGGCCACTGAGGGTGAGAACGATGGAGAGGCTCCTCTGTGACTCATCCTCGTTTATTCGTAGTGAGTTTGTCGCCGATGGGGACTTAGATTCGCACTCCCTTTTTCCCAGAATGGTTTATAATGAAACAAATTTTCCATTGTGTTGCTAAGATTCCTGGAGTTGCCTGTGAGGAGATAGATTTTCGTCATTGGCTAATTCTTCGCGGAGTGATCTCACCGTCAAGCTTTCAGGATAGGGCTTTAGCTAGAACTTTCCCATAAATGGCGCTAAATGTGCAGGCGTGATTTCATAAGGGTGAGATTGATTGTTAAGGAAAAGGAAAGAACTAGGACTATATCCTCAGGCTCGACGATTTGATCGTTCTTGCACAGAGAAACATGGGTGAGACTGGCCGGAGGGGTTGGTCTGAAAGCCCCTTCGATGCTTAAGTCAGTTGATTGTATAAAGCGTATTCAAAGTTCTGAAATGAATTTGATAGAATTTTTGTAAGAAAAAAGTTATCTCCTTTTACCTTGTGTTTGAGTTCAATTTTTATATTGAAGCCATTTGAGATTTGGTGGGGAAGAGGCAATTCCCCGTGTTTTTGACGGGAAAGGAGTGGCTTCCCAGGCTTGTTTCTAATGAAACCCCTCTTTTCCCTTTACGGGAACTATTGGCGGTGCCTTCTGTGATGTCAGCGGTTCGATTGCTTCATGTCATGTTAGTTGTCATTTGACGTAGGGATGTACGGAGGCGGTACTCTAAGTTCAGCTATCCCATCATGTTTATTGCACTTTTGTCTCGGCTGGGGCCTCTGATATGCATCCAATTGAGCTTAGCAGGTCAGGCTGGCCTAACCTTAGATTTTGAGGTGAGCGCCCCGACTGTCCTAATTCAAGCCTTTAAGCCCAGCCGTTGGGCCGTGGGCTAGGCTTCTGCTTTTAGGTTGACCCCTATCAGTTTTGAAACATTATTGATTGATTATTTCCAAGATTTTGTTTTTAACAATTAGTAGAAAACAAGATGCTACCGTTTTAGTACTTGTTTTATTTATTTAGTTTAGTCTTTTTTGCTGACATTGATTAATATCGATTAAGAAGATCAATAGTAATTTGAAAATGAATAAGGTAATGCTTTGAGATATTTCGAAATTGTAGAGATGGGCTAAAGTTTGATTTGAGAAAAAATTGATGGATGTTTGGTTTGCCTCAACAGATTTATAGTCTGTCGCTTTTGACCACTTGGCTAGTCTCCCACTCCCGAGCTGTGTGACGTCCCGATTTTTGGAGACATTTTGTGTTTCAAAAGAAAGTTTTACATTTAATTATTTCCATGAAAATAACTCATAATTTGTTTTTAAAAAAGAATATTCATGCTTATTCAAAATAGATAAACTAGAGAAAAAGTAACCTTCTTCATTACAATCAAAATGTCTTCAAATAATATAGCCCCAAAATATCTTTCTAACGTTTGAGAGTTAATATTCCATTCCAAGGTTAACCACAAAATTATTCAAGGGTTTCTTCCAAGGGTTCTGCACCAGTTGCCAACCAAGGTTCCGCAGCGTTCTCTATCTTCGCATCCTCATGATATTCTTCCTTACCTGGCATAAGACGCCATGAGCAACGACGCTCAGTAAGAAATAACCAAAACTCTACTATCCTACCATCATACATAATCCAACAACGTAAGAATACAAGTATAATGATGAATGATATAACAACTTAAGTTCGCAATAGTTCCAGCATGTGAGACCTCGAACCTTATTAATTTTGATATATATAAATGTTGACATGTTTTTCCTTCATGTTATATATCATCAATGCTTGGTTTATGTTTGGGGTTATAGAACAGCATGTATAGATGTGTTTTAAGCTTTTTCGGACCTTGTTTAGGCTTGTTTGGGTTGGCCTTAGAACACTAAAACTGAGACTAAAATAGTAGGTTGTTCGGTCGACTGAACTGGTGAGTTCGGTCGACTGAACTGAAAACCAGTAGGTTGAGAACCTTGGGTTCGGTCGACTGGGGGGCTTGGTCCAGTCGAATGAACCATTTTTCTTGAGTTCAGTCGACTGAACTCAAGGGTTCGGTCAACTGAACTGTGGCGATTTGTGTTTCTCGAGGCACTTCAGTCGACTGAAGTGCTCTCTTCAATCGATTGAACAGTGTTTTTGGCGTGCTTATATGTATTCTAGCCCCTGGAATGTTTAGAAAAAAGCTTCTTTCATCATTTCCTCTGCCTTCTCTCTACATTTTTGACCCACCCGAGCCTAGTTTTCGATGATCAGCTTGTGGATCCCTACTATTCATGCTGCTAGCTTCGTGCTCATCCGGTCTGATTCTCGTTTCGACGAGACTCGATTTTTGAGGTGTCAGGTTTTGACCCAACGAGGTAGGATTCTAGACCTACTGCTGTTATGAGGGTGTTATATGTAATTGTATATATTTTCACCGGGTAGAAATGCATCGAATGTCATATTTTCTGTTTAAGCCTTGTTTTTCTGATAGAAAGCATGTTGTTAGCTTTTCTTGACTTATAGCACTATATGACACGTGGTAGTATGGTTTTCAAAGGATTTTCTTGAAAACGGTGGATTTTGGTGAAAAATGGTAGTTTTGTAGAAAATCTCAACACTCGGTGTTTTGGAGGTTTGGAGCTTGCCTTCGGGGTTGAGTCTCAGGTTTTGAAACGTTTTATTGAAAACAGAAAAAAATATTTTGAAAATGTTTTGTCGATCTCCATGTTGATGGATGGATCTATATGCATGTATAATGTATTATTTTGAAGAAATGTTTTCGTAGTTGAGCTATGGTACTGTTTTTAAAAAATTATCTAGATGTACTGGGATGACGTGTATTTGGCACGAGTTGTCCTCGGTGAAAGTTCAGAAACGTGCGCACTATAGGTACCATTGTTATCCTTCGGGGTAGTTCTCGTAAAGAAGGTCGGTTTGGGTGCTCTTTTCCCTCGGGTTGTCGGGCCCATAAAGTTAGCTTTTACGTCGTGGTGCTCCGTATAGAATTTGACATTACCTAGCAGGCTTTAAGTGGTTCAGGACTAGGGTAATGGACAAGAGTTTGTAGTTGTTACCTTTGTCTGTGTGACATAGTTGGTACATAGGATCTCTTTCTTCTTTTTCACGATGGTACATTCCATGAGGGAACGATGTTTTGGTTACTATTTTCCTTCAGCTGTAAAATGTGTTTTGCATTGATTAAATGCTTAGTTGTGAAGGAAAACTGTTTTGGAGGTTTGTGGGAAACTTGGGGTTTTATGACGTAAAATCTTTTTGGGTTTTGTGGTTGAGTTCGCTCCCACTCTACATGATTGCATATTTCTTGCTTTACAATTTTATTATCTATTTCTATTGGGCTTCGGCTCATGGGTGGAATCTTCTGTAAAACTATTTTCAGGTGATGCTTTGGATGATGACCATGAGTAGCTTTAGTGATGCCCGCGGTGGTGAAATTTTTTTATAGTTTTCTTTCTTGTTGGTATGCCTATTCTTGAAGGCAGTTTTGTACGCCATAAGGCGATATACTTATGTATGTTATACATGATATTTACTATTCATGAGAGTTTAATTTTGGGTTTTCCTTTGATTTCAATAGGTGGATTTGAATATTTGACAACCTATTTTCTGTAAAACTGGTGTTTGGTGATTTTTCACGTGACCCTGGGTTTTGGGGCGTGGCACAACAAGTTTCCAAAAGTTGATTGTTATTCAAGAGAATAGCTTTCCCGAGTCTCACCAAAGAATCCATCCTATATTCATCGCCACGTTACCACAACGGGCACTCACCTCCACGGTACCATTACGTTCCCATATGCTCATGTTCCCATACACCTTGTACTTGCCACATCACCTTTCCTGTCCAGTACAAAATATACTCGGCTAAGTGCCGTGATGCACAGTTTATCGTCGTCACTCTCGCTGTCCCATACTACTTGTATGCGGATGAGTGCCATGAAATGGATCGAGACAAGACATAACTCATGACATAGCATGACTCAAGACGTACATGGACTCTTCCTCAACACCACAACATAATACTAAACTCAATCCATGTCAAAAACCCATTTCTTTAAAGAAAGAGATGTTCGCTCAAAGTTTAGGTTTGTCATCCGTACATGGTCATAGTCAACTAATCATGCTTTTAACAAGAGGTAACTAACAATATTTTAATATGCTCATCGTACTATAAAAACACAAGAAGGTCTCAAACATGACAAGCTAGAGGTAATGTACAAGTAGAACATTCACTAGGCATCACCCATCTATGTAAACTAAAATTCCAAATTCATACGATCCTGCCTTAAAATATTTTTAAAATATCAAACCTTAGTACTTTGTCACGCAATTTGACTAAGTGGTAGAAATACATGTTAGGCAACGTTTTCATGAAGAAAGCTAAGTTGTGGGAAGCTTCTAAAGATGGGTTAAATTTTGTTCAACAAAAACTATTCAAAAACGACACTGTTTAGTAGAAATGAATTTATGAAAAATTGTCCAGTTAAATAACTTCAAATAAATTTTAAATAAAAGAGGACTCAAAAATCTAACAATGGACATAAAGCTCAACTTGAGGGAGTTTTTTGGAATTTTCTAAAAATGGGCAAAGTGGACTATTTTTCTGTAACTTTGACATACTACTGTAAAAGCTTTGTTTAGGGGACTTAAACACCTATGTCTAACAAAAATCACACATACTAAAAATGTCTCAAATAAGCTCCAGTAAAAATAGGTTCTGAGTTAGGCACCATTTGGTTTCTCTGGAAATTCTCGTTATGGTTTAAAAGTGACTTTTTCTTCGTTTTTCTTCAATAAACTTGTTTCCTTTATTTCTTAATACAAATTATGGGTCCACACACTCCATCACCACATAAAAATAGAATGTTTGAGAGGTTTTAACATGCATATAGCACATTCATTCAAGTCATGGAAGAATAATGAAAAGCAACAAACCTCAATCCAACCGAATTCTATTAGTTTTTTTATTCGATTCTTCTTTAAACCTTCTTGGTTCTAATTTTGGTTTTGGTGCTAGAAGATAAGGCTAGAGAGTTGTAGGAGATTCCTACCATATAGTTCTTGATCAATGAAGAATGACTTAGCTATAGTTTAACTCGAAAACCACTTCGTTCTTGATCTTCTTGCTTCCTTCTTCTAGTTCTTCTCCTCTCTCTAGAACTCACTCAAAACTCACACTACAATGCACACCAAAGGGCTGCATAGTGTGAGGGGAAGAGAGAGGGCGAACAGGTGTTTATATAGGCCAAGGGTTCAATGTAGTCTTCAAGGTCCATGTCACACAAAGTACCAAATAATGCCATGGATTGAGATGTTTTGATGGCTCATGATGAATATGGAAGATATAACTTGGGGAAATAAATTATGTAAATAAATATATATAATTTCCCATGGCTCAAAGATAGATAAACAGAGAAAAAGAGTATAAAAATATCTACAAATATATTTTGACTCAATTGATGATAGGTAGAGAAAAAGTGTTTATATCTTCATATATCAATATTTTGGCTCAAAAGAATTTATGAGGGGATAAAATATACATATCCATACATAAAACATGATATATATCTACCAAGACCTAATGGAGCCTAGGGCTAGAAAGTACCATTTTTTGTTTGTCTCAGGGGTAAAAAGGCTTGAAGACTTAATCTCAAAAGTACACAAAATTCCCTAAATTAAGAGATTTTTTGTACTTGCCATGTGGTGGCCTTGGGTGGCCTGCCACCCTTGATTTCCCCCATTTTTTTAAACCAAAGATATTTGTATAAATTCTCATGGGTTAAAAATATTGGGTTAAAATAATTAAATAAGTTTGGCTCAACTTTAATATTTTGTTGGGCTGATCCATGGGCTTTCTTAAACATTTCCATGGGTTTAATTAAATAACTTGGGCCTTTACTTAAGTTGGGCCATCATTCCTACTTAGGCCTTGCTTTTAGCTTTGGGCCCTGTGTGCATTTGGGCCTTGTTGAAGAATTGGTCTTGATTCATAATTGGGTCTTGTTTGAGACTTGGCCTTGATTGTATTTGGGCCTTTTTTAGTATCTTAGGCTTGTCTTGGGTTTGGCCCATCACTACTAGAAAAGGGGGCTTTTGTGTTGGCTCGCAATTGTTGCAAATATTGCACTTGCGTCACAAAAAGTATTTGCGTCAGCATTGCAACGGCAAAAGGGGGAAGCAACTGCCTGGGTCGCAAATGGGTTTTAACAACGGCTTGTAGCTATCGCAAATGTTTGCGACATCAATTTATACTTTTAGTGATGGCTATTTTCACAATGCAAATACTTATTAAAAACACGTTCCTGCCGTCGCAATTACTTTTTGAGAAGGTTTAATTACTAACGTAAAGAAAGTAAAAACTCCATATTTATTTGCTACGGTCCTGAGCCATCGCAAATATTTTAATACCTTTTGCGACGACTAAACATCGATGCAACATGTGTTCACAATATTTGTCTTTAACAAATACTATCGTTTTACAGACGATCATAATTTCGATGCAAAAAAATATGAATTTATTCATTCATTCACACCCAAATATTAATTCATTTTTTATAACAATATATCAAATATTATCAGCTCGTTCTGATCTTCTTATAATAATATTTATATCTATTCATTCGTATATCTAAATATTTAAAAGTACGCATTCATTGAATACAAATCAAAACGCATTAAGTGCACAAAATATTTCTTAAGACAATATTCAAGTTTCAACAAGTATAATCCAAAATAAATGTCTTCATATAATACACGTATATATACATGAACTAATAAAATTAGATTGCAATATACATCACAATATCGCTAGGGAATATGTCGGCCAACAGCTTCTTCAACTACGTTAATCCCTTTGCGAAGCCTTTCTAAACAGACATTAGGCATCTTTGCTTTTTGCACAAATATTTGACAATAACCTGGACCCAATGATACTCCATCTACTTCATACAATAGTTCCGCAGTAATCAAAAGCCCCTTAGCCAAATCATGTTTTGGAATACCAAGATTAAGCAAGTCAACTTGTATCCCAACCTACAAGTATAAGTATAATTTGTTGAAAACCTTGTTATATATGCATGGAATGTAAACACAACATAACTCATAGAACATTGTGATAATGAGCAAAGTATACTTTTAACAAGTTTAGAGGTTTCACATATTTAAAATACAAATGGGGAAAGCCAATCGAAAAGTTTCTCTGTTTGCATCATATAACAATTCATGATACTTGGTATTGGAACATTTACAAAAGTATATCCAAGTCTCCTAGAGATGGTTATGGCTAGAAGGGCATCAAAGTCGGGCTAGTTATAGCTAGGAAATGCTTGCTTGGAGACTATCAGGGAATGAGTTATTTTTTATTAGTTTATTTTTTAGACACTACGCAAAAAGGGATAGCCTTTGTTTTCTTGAAAGGGGATTTGGTGTTATGAAGCTCTAATGGTGATCCTTTTCGTGCAGAATATAGCTTGTCTCATCCGGTGATAACTACTATTGATAACTTAAAAGAAGGTAGGTAATGTTATTTGGGGTGGTGCTCTTTGTACAAGAGTAGATAGAGTGTGAACCATTTCTTTTGGGACTAGAGATTGTGTTTTTCGTATTTTGAATTATTAGGTGATGTCACATCCTATTGGTGTTTTGTTTGCTTCTAGGATCTGGCTCGTGTGTGTGTGCACGAAAAAGAGAGGGAATAAGGGAGTGCACCATCTTGTGTGATGTGGTGTATGAGGAAGGAGATGAAATAGAAGGTTATCCTTTGAGAGAGTAGAACTTTTTATAAATTGCTTGAAAGTATTTTGGAGTTCCTTTTCCCTCTTTTCTAATATAATATATGTGTTAACCTCCAATTGTGTTATGCTCTGAACCATCAAAAAGTAATTTTGTTATGAATGTAAAGGAGCCAATTTACTGGGGATTAGAGTAAAAAAAACACAACTCCCAAAGGTGGCTTTATCTTCTAACACTAATTAAACCATACAATATAACATATTCAGGTTTTCAATAGGCTCACCCTCAACCTCGTAATACCACTAAGAGTTTTTAGAAAGATCATCCATAATCTCAACCGTATATGTGATTGTGTATATTTAAGTTGCATATATATAAGATATACCTGTTGCTCATTAGGCTGTGGAGAAGGTGGCGAAAGAGGAGAACTCAACTGCTTACTGTTGTGGATGTCATATTCCACTAACTCCCTAAATATTCGATGCCCGCTAGATGCATCCAAAGCCTACAATATGGTGGGTGTCACCTTGTATGCATGAGTGTGTGTAAAAGAATGCTTTAATAATAAATATAAAACAATTTAACTCCACCTATCTAGTGCCATCTGTATGTTGTGACACCAATAAATCAATCTAAGCCTTCATTTACTCGATCTGTGTGTTGAATTACTCTATGATGTCCTCTCTCACCTATTTAGTGATCTCTTCAATCATTGAAGAGCAATCTTTAACGCATTGGGATGGACCACTGTTCGATTGGTACACCATGCTTGGAAGCATTGCTCTTCCACAAGTTCTATAATACTCATGTCCATCTTTTCCTACCACTTCATGAAATATACGATCTCGAACCTCAGTTGTTTGTAGGCCTTTTGGAATCTCGGAGAGTCGCTCATTATATTATTTCTACATTTTAAAACCATTAGTATACAATGAATCAGAAATAAGTAACTATCAAGTCGACATTAAGGACAATACCACGAATTCTTTCACATCATAATCACCCTGGTTTCGTGTCTTAATGTATACACTCATTTTATCGATTCATTCTCCCTTAAGTTCCATATGGAATTGTGAAAAAAAAGTGTTTAGAGAAAAATGTGACATTTAGATATAAAATCCATTTAGAGCCACATGTGGACATTAAAACCTATTGTTGAACCTAGGAGAAGTGTGTGTGCCCCCAGTCCCATGTGTGGGTCCACGAAACTCTCAATTCTTTAGATTTTGAAGGGCTGTCACCTATAATGTCAATTTAACTTACATAATTCTTGCTACTACAAATTTGATTTGATATGTACGAATAATACCTGTGCCTCATCACTTGGCCAATAGTCCACAAGCTCTTTCTATTGGTCTGCCACTATATTTTCTGGCACTTTTTAGGTTATATCCAGATATGTGTTGTATGGCTTCTAATATTTCCTTTTTGTCTTGTTCTTGTGATCCTTCCACAACTTCTGGCAGGCCTTTATACAAACTAACTTGAACTCATCTGAACAAAAGGATAAATTATCCTATGAAGCGTAGTTGAAAAAATTAGCAACCAACATAAATAGTATAAGCATAATGAACAAAAAATATTATGAATATCTTAACCGCTTTTCAAATTTCCTATCTAATATCTTATAGCACTTTGGTCCAACTAACATTAGGGAGAGGAACTCTATTCCCATTGCATATCATTTGCCCTAGTTGTCCCATTAATGATGCTCCTGAGTTCCTATCAGATGAAATTTATCTTCAACCTCGACCATTATTTTGGTCCTAGTTCCCCAATCTTGCATTCCCTTGGCAGCGCGTTGACCATGCTTGCTTCTAACTGAGCTAGATGTTAATGGACCTAGGCAATGAAAAGACAATGATAGATAATATTACAACATTTTACATACTTACCTGACTCGTGTGACCCTAAAATTGGTTCTGAGGATGAAACGTGTGAAAATGGTTGTGATGGGATATATGATGATGTTGATTATGATGCCAATCGTGATCGTGATGCCCCAGACATTTTGCATATGCAATGGTGGTTGTAATGGTTATTATGATGGGAGAGGCGACAGGGATGTGCTAGTGTCACTATGTTGAGAGGTTTACAAACCCAATGTCCTTGCCATAGTGCAAGGGGGGAGACCTGCTTTTCTCTTAGGCATGATACCCTGCAATATAAAAAGTTTAGTGCAATATATGAAAATAAAAAATAGCAATAGAAATATTAGCATTCATTTTACTTCTTTTCCAATCAAGAGTAACATAAATATTAGTACATTGGCATTCATTTGATATATAAAGAGTAACATAACATTAGTATCCATTTGACATATAAAGAGTAACAAAACGTTGGCATTCATACCACTCTAACACTCTTATATCTCAACATCAACTGTTGCCCTTTTGATCCTTCTCTAACCTAGCGAATTTTTTCATCACAAACCACCATATTTTCTTCTAACTATTGGGTCATATAGGGCTCAGCTTGAGGATCACCGTCAGGATGCATATCAAACAAATCTCTTCAAGGCATCTTCATAACAAGTTACTAGTGTTCTTCCAAGGGGTCTGGAACATACCAAACCTGCTTTGCTTGCGATGCCAATATGAAAGGTTCATTAGTGCAATGGTTATCTTCGTATAACAAACGATTAAAGTTAACAAACGTTAATTTGAAGTCATCTTCTTTCTTTCCGCAAATGTTATCAATCCAATCACACTTAAACATCACATATTTGATATTAGTAGTGTATCCAATTTCAAAAATATCAATCAATCGTCCACATTAGGTGACCGCATCCACACAAGGATTGTTATCCTTTCGACTAGCATAACTCTTGGTATCTACCTTTTAAAGCTACAACACTATTTTGTGTTGTTTTTCCATCATCCATCGCCTTCACACGAAAATGAAATCCATTGATTATATAGCTATTGAACCTCCTTACCAAATTATGAGAGCCATCTGTTAATCAATTGATTTCATCTGAAAACGTTACATTATTTGTCCTTCGTAAAGTTTGGACCTATATATAAAACAAGTAGACAAATTTAAAAGATAAATTTATTTATGTTTAACGAAGCAAAATGCTTAAATACATACATGTTCCTTGAACCGGGTGTAGAATGTTTCAAAATGATCAGATTGGATTTGATGATCATCTGCACGAGGCATTTTGCTCCTTATGACTTCAAAGTGATTGCTATATGGATAACATATTATTTTGAATATGTATTTGATTGATTACATGATATGACTTACCACATGAATGGTGCAACTGAGCTTTTGTTGAATAAAACATATCGATGAGTCTGAATCACTTCGTTATCATTGAGATACAAAGATGTGCATTCTCCTACAAAGCGACCTATGTTGTCACCACCATCATAATTTCTCCTAGGCCGATTGGATTTAGTTTCCACGTCATGGAGATATTGTGCACAAAAATTCATGCATTCTTCCATCAAGTAACTTTTTTCCATTGAACCCTCTAGATGGGCTCTATTACACACATATTGTTTCAAGATAAGAAGAAACCTCTAAATAGGGTACATCCACCGAAACTGCACTGCACTGCACCGGCAATCAATGCTTCATCAGCTAAATCTATGGGCAAGTGCTTCATTATATCAAAGAAGGATGGTGCAAATATTTTCTCCGAATGGCAAATTGTTATTGCAATACGGTCCCAAATATACTCCAAATCACCTGTACAATTCACTTTAGAGTACAATTGTCTAAAAAAATTACACAATTAAATCAAGGGCTCAATCACAATTTTAGGTAATGATTTTCTTATAGCTAGAGAAAGAAGTTGCATCAAAATATGATTGTCGTGGCTCTTATGACCGCAAATACTTCTATCTTCTAAGCGCGCACGCCTTGAGATATTTGATATATAACCATCAAGCACTCTAACTTTTCTTAGTACTTTGAGGAAGAAGTCTTTTTCATCCTTGCCCATTGCAGGTAAATAAGCTTTATTGGACCCTCCAAACTATAAGTGTAATGGTATTCTATTCTTCATTTCTTGCAGATGACGTTGAGCATTCATGTCACACTCCGAAAACTAAGTCACGCGAAACGCTCACGAATAATTACTTTGGGATACCACGATCCACCAAAATAGCACAAACACAAACGGGTTGGAAATGAGTTAGAAACCAAAATGTCAAAATGAAAGTTAAGACCTTTGTAAAACGCCCTACCGAGGGTTTTATTTATGCAAAAGAATAATCCAAAAGACTAGGGTCACAGTCTTCAACAGCTCAACTTTAAAACAATCAAACAAAATTTTTTGAAAATTGCCCAAATTGCTCGAGCGGTCCTTACAAGGACACTGGTTTTCCAATAAAATACAAAAATTAGAATGTTTATAGAGACTGCCCGATTGACCACTCGAGTTGTCAGTCGAGCAATTTGGCTCTAGACAAATTTACAAAAAAAAAGAAAGCCACTTTTCTTCTCCAACACTTAAACCTTTTTCTAGCATTTTTCAAAAAGTTTTCAAGGTAAAAACCAAGCCTACAATGCCTATCGAACAAGGCTCAACATCCTCCCTCGAGGCACAAACGTTGTAATAAAGCATAAACCAACTGAACACGATTTTAGTAAAATGTTGAAACCAATGATAATAGAAAACAACAATCAACCCAAGGTTACTCTCATGGATCATACAACATACATGCATTGAAATAAACTCCCCAAAGCTTACAAAACATACTTTTAAGATTAAAGTACTATACATCATTACATGATCCAATAACAAAATCGATAATAAACTACCGAACAACAAAATAAAGAATCTTGTCTTCTGCCATCCCAGCTCCACAAGATCATGCCACGTGGTCTAAACCACTTGAAAAAGGTTTTCAAAATTCCATAACGTGAGCAAAAGCCCAATAGGAACAAACTAGCATGTATTTAAAAGTATAACATGCAATTACAATTTATATGAATCACTCGACTATGCCAGTATAAAAACAGTTTTCTACCATTAAAACCACAAGTTTTCATATGATTCTATGACATTCAACAGTATAATACACATAAATGACCATATTCATATGCATCTTGTACTCTTTTACGACCTTTCACCATAAGAAAGCACTAACCCAATCATTCAATTCTTTGCAGTCTTTCATTGCGGGACAACTATTTGCCGTAATATGCAACTCTTCACAGTCTTTCATCGTAGGATAATGGCTTGCCCCAGTATACAATTCTTCACGGTCTTTCACCATAGGACAACGACTTGCCCCAATACACAATTCTTCACGGTCTTTCATCATTGGACAACGACTTGCCCCAATACATAATTTTTCAGAACGATGCCCGAAATGATTTAACAGATATAATCACGCACACAGTTATGTACCAAATATCTAAACGCATACCATTATACCATTCATATAGCCATCGAGATTAACCAACATCTCAATCGAGTCATTTTAAAATAAGGGTCAGCCCCAAACCTCCAAACTAGGTTTTCATAAATATCGTCATAACTTTTATAGTTTTTAAAACTCATCTTTTCAAAAACCTCGGACACACCCAAGTCCACCAACTTTGTAATAAACCATACAAAAGCCTAACATGCTTTTTATCCCCCAAAACATGGTTTAAACACAAAGTTTGACATGTATAGCATTTTACAACGATAAAAGAATGCTCATAATCACATGTATAACCCTTTTAAAGCACGAGAATCTAGAATTCTACCTCGGTGCATTAAAAACTCGACGCTTTGCACTCCGGAGAGAAACCAAAGTCGTTAAAACAAGAATCCGTTCAGATGAACGTGAAACCCACGGTGAGGATAACAAAGATCGACTATTGAAATGTCAAAAACTGAGCTCGAACCATGCTCAAATCTAGAGAAAAGGTAGAGGATTTGGTTTTTCTTAAGAGAGAAGAAAAAGGGAAGCTTGTTCAACAAGCTTGGTTTAAAAACCCAAGTAATGAGCTGTCATATATACAACTTTCGCAGATAGACCGCTCGAGCGGTCCTGCCTAGAAAACTTGTCATACCCCAACCTCCGGGTCACGTGAAACACCCACGAACAACGAACATAAAACCCAATCGAGAATGAACTCTCAATATAAAACATACATGCATTGTATATAAACGCCAAACGGCTTACAATACATAAGGCTCCAATGCCAAAAGCTTATATTGCATGATTCCAACACTGGAAAATATGTTACAACGTACATGTAATAGAAAGAACAAAAAGGAAGACTAAAGCTCTTCCACCTCATCAGCACCTCCAGATCAACCTTCGTGAGCAGTACCTGAAAATATTTTATCCCACACCGTGAGCCAAGGCTCAACAGAAACTAAACAAGCATGCAATATAAACAAAACATGCTAGGAAATCGAAGTGCAGTTTTTTACTTTCTTTCAAGTCTTGAAAATAATTTCACATGCAAAGAAAAGCGAGGATACAAACCATGTTTTGACTCGCACACAGGAGTGTAGAAAACAGTTAAAAAAGGGTTTTAGATCGCGATTCACACGACTCTTAAAATAATTTAAAAACTGGTATATCCGTCCCATAATGCAATTCATGCAATCTATGTTTCTTCTCGGACTTTTACGAATTTTAACCGAAGGGTCGTAACTTTATCGAACACCTCTTTACGGACTTGCACCGAGGGACCGTAGTTCTATCAAACGCTTCTTTACGGACTTTAACGGAAGAGTCGTAACCCTAACATAATCACCAGTAGCCAGAGCTAACATAACCATCTACCTCATTCCATACACCTATGCATAACCTACTCAGGATTTAAATGCATAAAACCTCGTATTATCACTACGTATCACATACCACGTCACACATAACGCTAACGAAAGCCATGTACATCACATTACATAATCCAAGCATGAATAAACTATAGTTATAACATGCCTAAAGCCCGTTACAAAGCACATAGCCACATAAAATAACCAAGTCTAGCCTGAAGGCCAACTAAAACCCAAAAGCCTCACGGTTTCACAACCCAAGACCCTTTCCCAAAAGGAACCACGAGCCCAAACACTCAACGCATAACAAACACCCACATCTCACCTACTCATCATCCCCAAGGATGGCATCAACACGAACCCACCAGGTTACCACACGACCCCCGAAACCACGACACAACCAATCGAACCTCAAAAGGAATCCACAAGTATTTGAATAAATTAATTCCCATAAATCAATCAATTGAATACCATAGGACACCAATCAGAAATCGAAACCCAACCACCAACACTAAAGCCTAACATGACCAACTTAGACCCATATGTGCCTAACACAAGCCCACGGCGCCCACACGCGCCCAACATAAACCCACGACACCTACACACCCAACACAAGTCCACGACACCCCAAGAATCAAGAAACATGGTGAAAATGGGCAACAAGGATGAAAAACAACCTTTTCCCAAACAACCGGCCAAAAACGGATGAAAAACGATTTGAAAATCTTGACACACCTTCATTCTTTTGTTCATAACTTTTTCTACAAAAAGAATTTTGAAGTGAGAGAGGTGTCATTGGAAAGAAGACTTTCGGGGTTTCAATTTGAGCACAAGAACGACTCCATTCCGAGTCTGAATGAGGGAGATACATCGATTTAAAAAAATATAATTTTTTTTTGCAATTGCCCAGACCGATCTATCGGTTAAAAGACCGATCGATCCGTCTCACACCAGTCTCGGTTTTTTAGAAAATAGAACAGGTTTTTCAGCCCCAAAACATGTATAAACCCTAAAATAAAGCCTTTAAACACCAAATCTACTACCCATGAGCATACCCGAGCCTAAGACTACTATAAGGCTTCAAAAGAAACCATCACAACTCAATTCCATCCACCGAAAATGATGAAAACATATTTTTAAACCCAAAAACCTATTTTTATGCAAAGTCAGATCTACAACAATTCGACCGATAAAAATACACCCAATTATACGTAGCACCCTTATAAAACATATAAGTCTAGAATCCTACCTCAGTGAGTTAAAAATTTGACGTTTCGATCCACGTGCAAAATTAAGCTTCGCCGGAATGAAATTCTGTCCAGATGGTTGCGTAGCCCACCTTGCCAAAAGCAAGGATCCATTCTTGGATAGTTGAAAATCGAGCCATGGGCCCCTGAGAACTTAGAGAGAAGGTAGGGAGAAAATGAGAAACTTAGGAGTTAAGTTTTGAAAAATATCTTTTGAAAATATATAACTCCAGATATTTATAGGTCTCCAAAATATCTTTTTTTTTCAAAATTTTTGAAATTCGCACCACAACAGCCCACGGCCCCGGGAACCTACCCCGCATGCATATCTAAGCCCGGTCATGCATTGAAAGCACTAAAAACATGCTCAAACGAAAACACGAAACACGCGTCTAAAAACGCTGAAAAAGAAAACGGGTCAGGGTCTCAAAGAATGGGCTTATCCAGTCGACTGAACAAGCTATTTTTGAATTTTTGAGCTTAACGGCTAGTTTGGCATTTCCTTATTTGACCCAACGGCTAGTACGAACTTTTGGCCTACAAATAGAGCCATTGAGCTCTGGTTTTATATACTTCAAACCTTCAAATCAACTCTCTCATATATATCAATTTTGTTCTTCAAATTCTTCATTTTTATGAAATATTTTTAAGAAAAAACCATAGAAATCCTCTATTAATCTTTTCACTTGTATATCCTTTGGAGTGAATATTAGTGTGTTTCAGTTGTATTCATTTGCTCGCTAAAAGAGTTGATTCATTGTATAATCCTATTTGGATTCCTTATATTCTTGTTGTAACTTTAGAAGGTGATTCTCAAGAGAGGCCACTCCGCCTATTGAAGGAAAGAGGAAACTCCGCCTATAAGGAGGGACTTGAGAAGGGAATATTTTCAAGAGATGCTACTCCGCCTAGACTAAGGAGATAGGCTGCTCCGCCTACTGAATGAGTGTTTAGTGGAATCTTCATAGCGGTTGGCTTGAGGGAAGGACGTAGGCCGTTGCGCCGAACCTTGTAAAAATTGTGGTGTCGTATTTCTACCTTGCTTACTTTTCATTTTCATTATTATATTATTGTTTATTGTTGCACCATACACATTTTATACACTCAAATCATTCGTTATTAAATCCATTCTTGTGAAATAAAATATATTTGTGTTTTCAAATATATTTGTGAAATAAAATCATTCATTTATTATTTTGTGTTTTCACTTTTCAAATTGTGAAATAAAATATACTTGTGCGTTAATCTTCTAACAAGAGGCTATACTTGAAAATATTCTTGTGAATTAATAGATATCTTGCTTATAAGTGAATTGAAAGCTATACTTGTATTTTAATATTTGAACAAATTTTTTAAATATTCAATTCACCCCCTTTTGGGATTACACACTTACCATCAATTGGTATCAGAGCAGGTCACATTTTTCTTAAAAAAATTTTGTGAAAAGATCCATGGCTCAAATCAATGCATCTCCTTTTGGTGAAGGACAATTGTCCGTTTGACCTCCTTTATTCTGTGGCATGCATTATATTTTTTGGAAACAACGCATGAAATTTTTTATTCAAAGTATGAATTGGCATGCTTGGCAAATTATAAAAAAAGGCGATTATATTCCCATGAAATTAGTTGATGGAAAAGAAGTTCCTAAATTAGATCATGAATTAGATGATTATGATATAAAGATTTTGCAAATAAATTCTAGTGCTATTAATGCTTTGTACTGTGCTTTATATTCAAATGAATATAATAGAGTTATGACTTGCATAAATGCACAAGAAATTTAGAAAAAGCTTGAAATCACTTATGAATAAACTGATGATGTTAGAGATTCTAGAATAGATTGATTAACGAGTGAATATGAGTATTTTAAGATTCATACTCATGAATCAATTTCTGACATGTATACTCGATTTACGCATATCATCAATTCCTTACATGCTCTTGGAAAGACTTACCCCTCTTATGAATTATTGAGAAAAGTGCTTAGGGGTTTGCCACCAGTATGGGAAGTTAAAGCCACAGCCATTACGGAGGCTAGAGATTTAAAGAAGATGACCTTGGATGAACTCATCGGGTCACTCCTTACCTATGAGATGGTAATCAATGATAGAGAAATCGAGCTCAACAAAAGAAAGATGATTGTCTTCAAAATATCAAATGAGAATTCATGCATTGAGGAGGTAAATCTTTACTATATGACTCATAGTATTGGTGAGGTAAATTCAAAAATTATAAATACTTCAAAAGAATTAAATTCCAGTAGTGATGAATCATTGCCTATATATGAGGAATTTCAAAAAGAATATAAATATTTATATAAATGTTGTTTGAAGTTAGGCAAGAAAAATGCTTTTTTGAAAATTGAAATTGAAAATCTTTCAAAAGAACTTATTGAATTAAAAACATCTTATGAGATTTTCGAAAAAATTCATAAAGTTGAAATTTCCACTATTAAAGAAGAAAATGATTATTTAAGAAATGAGTTTAAAAGAATAAAATTCTCTTATAGCGAAAATGAGATTATTGATCTAAAGAGAAAAATTAAAGATTTGAAAACTTCTTCAAGTAGTACTTGTTCTAAAAGTGATCATGCTAAATCTACATGTTTATACTGTATGAAAAAGGGTCATATTCGGTATATTTGCCCTTATAGAGGAAAAAAATGTCTTGATAAAAATATCATTTGAAAAGTGAAGAATGTTAACCCTCATAGACCCAAAAAGGTATAGGTACCAAAAGATCCCACTTAAATTTGTTTTGTAGGTGTTTGGATGCCTCCACTCGAACTATCAAGTAAATCATAGTAAGTGGAAGTCCAAAGCATGTGTGAGATGTCAAGTCAAAGCTTCAAAATAGTTTATCACTTGAGACTTGACTCTAATGGTATAATCTTTCCAGTTTTTGTATCTCATTTAATATCATAACACTTGGTATCATAATATTTTTGTGCTTAAGTCACGCATTATATTCTTATTAAAAATCTTATGTGCTATGACTTAGAGAATAAATATTTTTGTTAAAAATCTTAAATCATACATCACTATGAAAAATGACTCCCTGCATGAAAATTGGGCATATATCTTTTTGAAAGTCATCAACATGAAAATGAATCAATTCATAATGTGCTATGCCGTAAAGACAATTCATTCATGCACAATCTTCATACTCATCAGGTATAAAGACAATGCGTTCTAAATGTTCATATCTTTTAGTCATAAATGAATTTCATGTATTAAGAATATATATATATCTTTTGAAATTCATAAGATCATATTTGTGCCCATAATTTATATCAATTGGTCAAATTTGAATGAAGATAAAAATGACTTTTTAAGCACCCTTTGATATCATTGAGATAATGTGCTATATTTTAGAGAAAATTCTTTTTGTACATGTATACATTCAATAGATCTTAATTTTCTCATGCATATTTATTATTCAATTAGTAAATGAGAAAAATTTTCTATCCTTTCAATTAGTATGATTTGAGTTAATAGAAATGATATGAAAGAAATCATACTTTTGAAATTAGATGGGTATCATAATATTTTTTCTGGAACATCAATTGTTAAATTGAATAGAGTGAAAATGTTTTCCTTATTTCAATTGATATTATTATGAAAGATATTATGCTCGTAAAATCATGGGTTTATCCAATATATATGACATTGTTGTTCTAAAAGTTGAAAGCAGTGGCACAAGGTTTCAACTTATGCACAAATAGCTACTTTGGAAGCTATTTGCATATTATGTACCCATGCTTTGAAATAGGTATTGTTTTAACGCCTTAAAAGTTCTTCCATGAAAAGTTATTATCATCATTATTGGTATAAAAATGATAATTTTCAATGATTTTCTTAGAAAATGGAGAAGAATTGTTAACAATTGGTATTATTTATATTTCTACCAATGAATAACAATTGGCATCATTTTATCAATTAGTATAACTTGATATCAAATAACAATTAGTATCATATCAATTAATATTATTTTGACAATCAATTTTTTTAACAGTTTGTTTCTTATTTTTTCATCAAATGATGCTATATCAAAAAATGGAAAAATAATTTTTTAATAAATTTTATTTTTAAACTTCTACTTTTTGATGATGTCAAAAGGGGGAGAATATTTGAGCAAAATAAGTATTATTATTTTACCATTCCTTTTAATATGAGAAAAAGGAAGCGTATATACTGCACTTAATGATTAAAATATTTTTGATATGTAAAAAAAGTGAGAGCTTATATTTTAAATGTTTTGATAATGACAAATGGGGAGAATGCTTGGAAGAAAATGTTTTGATATGTTAAACAGGGAGAGGTTTTGTGTTAAATTGCTTATGTATGCATTAATGAATTATATCATAGAAATGCAATTTATCTTATCCAACGGTCAAATTGTGCTTAAATGTCTATCACTTAAAAATTCAAATTCCTTGAATTAATTGCCTTATATTTTTTAAAAATCTTGGTTATATGTATAATGTGAGGGGGAGCCTTGTAAAGGCAATCTCATTTTGCTCTTTATTTGTCATCATCAAAAAAGGAGAGATTGTAGGCCTAACTAGATTTTAACCTATTTTGATGATAACAAACTAAAGTTTTTATTTGTGCAAATTGAGTCTGTTCACAGGACTTTAATGACACAAGCACAATTGAAAAAGCAAAATGAAAATCCATGAAGCATGGAGATTATATTCAAGCAGTTAAGGTCCATGGAGCATGAGAAAAATCAAGAAGAAAAGAAAAAGACTTGAAGGACTTGAAGATTTTCTAAGTGTAAATGCACTAGGACCTATGTAAGTTCACGTACCATTGGTTATATGTGTGAAAGCTCATAGGAGACCTTAGATGGACCATAGGTTTGTTAAATATTTCATGGAAAATCATTTTCAAAGTATAAAATGTGTTTTAAAATGTTTCAAAAGAAGTTCGGCAAAAAATATGCAAAAATTGTGTGAAGAAAATTGATATACCTTCAGTATTTTGGCCATAACTTTTTGTACAAAATGAATTTTGTTATGGGGTTTGAACCATTGGAAAGTAAACTTCTGGGGTTTCAATTTGAACACAAGCATGACCCTATTCGAAGTTCGGATGAAAGAGTTATGGTCGTTTGAAGTCGGAAAAATTAAGGAGTCGCGGTCCAGTCGACTGATCATTCGATCCAGTCGACTGAAGGCTGGTCCAGTCGACTAAATGGGCTTGTCCAGTCGACTGAACAGGCTATTTTTGAATTTTTGAGCTTAACGGCTAGTTTAACATTTTCTTATTTGGCCCAACGGCTAGTACGAACTTTTGGCCTATAAATAGAGCCTTTGAGCTATGGTTTTATATACTTCAAACCTTCAAATCAACTCTCTCATATATATCAATTTGGTTCTCCAAATTCTTCATTTTTATGAAATATTTTTGAGAGAAAATCATAGAAATCCTCCATTGAGTTTTTCACTTGTATATCTTTTGGAGTGAATATTAGTGTGCTTCAGTTGTATTCATTTGCTCGCTAAAAGAGCTGATTCATTGTATAATCCTATTTGGATTCCTTATATATTCTTGTTGTAACTTGAGAAGGTGATTTTCAAGAGAGGCCACTTCACCTATTGAAGGAGAGAGGAAACTCCGTCTATAAAGAGGGATTTGAGAAGAGGACATTCTCAAGAGAGGCTACTCCGTCTAGACTAAGGAGAGAGGTTGCTCCGCCTACTGAAGGAGTATTTAGTGGAATCCTCATAACGGTTGGCTTGAGGCAAGGACGTAGGCCGTTGCGCCGAACCTTGTAAAAATTGGGTGTCATATTTCTACCTTACTTACTTTTCATTCTCATTATTATATTATTATTTATTATTGCACCACACATGTCACGCCCCAAACTCTGGGTCACGTGAAACATCCACAAACAACCAACCCGAGAATACACTTTCAAAATGAAACATACATGCATTGTATATAACCGCCAAATGGCTTAAATTACAAGACTCCAACGACGAGAAACGTGTAATAAGCATACATGATAGAGAGAAACAGAAGGAAGACTATAACTCTTCCGCTCCCAATCAGCAACCCCGAATCAGCATGCGTGATCGATACCTGAAAATATTTTATCCAACACTGTGAGCCAAAGCTCAGCAAAAACTAGACAAGCATGCAATATAAACAAAACATGATAGGAAAATCGAAGTGCAGGTTTAGACTCTTTTTCAAGCCTTGAAAATAATTTCACATGCAAGGAAAATCGAGGATACAAACCATGTTTTGACTCACTCACAGGAGCCTTGAAAACAATTGAACACGATTTTTAGATCGCGATTCACACGACTCTTAAAACAATTTGAAAATTCGTCTATTCGTACCATAATGCAATTCATGCAATCCATGTATCTTCTCGGATTTTCACTGATGGACCGTAGCCCCCGTCAATGCATCTTTATGGACTTTCACTGAGGGACCGTAGCCTTAACGAATACCACTTTATGGACTTGCACTGAGAGACCGTAGTCCTATCAAACGCTTCTTTATGGACTTGCACCGAGGGACCGTAGTTCTATCAAACGCTTCTTTATGGACTTTAACCGAAGGGTCGTAACCCTAACGTAATCTTCTCAAATTTTAACCGAAGGGTCGTAACCATAACGTAAACCTTGTCAGCTAGAGCTAACATAACCATCTACCTCATTCCATACACCTATGCATAACCTACTTAGGATTTACTGTATAAAACTACGTACTATCTCTACGAATCACAAACCACGTCACATATTACTCACGCGACTCACATAATATGCACCACATGCATCCGCTACTTAGAGCCCACATACATGCCTATAAAACTCAAGATCTTAAAGCATAAACCACATTACACATAACACCATCGAAAGCCATGTAAATCACATTACATAATCCATGCATGAATAAACTACAGTTATAACATGTATAAGCCCGTTATAAAAGCATATAGCCACATATAACAACCAGGCCTAGCCCGAAGGACAACTCAAAACCCAAAAGCTTCACGGTTTCACAACTTGAGACCCTTTCTCGAAGGGAACCACGGGCCCAACACTCAACGCATAACAACACCCACATCTCGCCAACTCATCGTCCCCGAGGATGGCATCAACACGAACACACGAGGTTACCACACGATCCCCAAACCACCACGCGATCAACCGAACCCCAAAAGAAATTCATAGGTATTTGAATCAATTAATTCTCATAAATCAATTAATTGAATACCATAGGACACTAATCGAAAATCAAAACCCAACCACCTCATTTCATAACCAGACCAACACACACCCAACATGGACTCACGCACGTCCAACACGGCAAACACGAGCCCACATCAACCCATGACACCCCAAGAAACAAGGAACTTGATAAAAGGGGCCAACAAGGATGAAAAACCACCTTTCCCAAATGTTCGGCCAAAAACGTGTGAAAAACGATTTGAAAATCTTGACATATCTTCACTCTTTTGGTCATAATTTTTTCTACAAAAAGAATTTTAAAGTGAGAGAGGTGTCATTGGAAAGAAGACTTCTGGGGCTTCAATTTGAGCACAAGAATGACCCCATTCCGAGTCCGGATGAGGGAGATATATTGATTTTAAAAATAAATTTTTTTCTGAAATCGCCCAAACTGATCGATCGGTTAAAAGACCGATCGATCCGTCACACACCAGACTCGGTTTCTTGGAAAACAGAACTGAATTTTCAGCCCCAAAACATGTATAAACCCTAAATCAAAACCTTTAAACCCCAGATATGATACCCACATGCATACCCTAGCCCAAGACTTCCTCAAAGCCTCGAAAGGAACCCTCAACACCCGATTCCATCCAACCGAAAACGACGAACAATGGGTTTTAAACCCAAAAATCCAACTTTTACAGAAAATTAGATCTACAACAATTCGACCGATAAAAATACACCCGATTACTCGTAACACCCTTATAAAACATACAAGTCTAGAATCCTACCACGGTGAGTTAAAAACTCGACGCTTCGAATCACGTGCAAAATAGAGCTTTGCTGGAATCAAAATCTGACCGGATGGTTGCGTAGACCTCGATGCCGATACCAAGAATTCGTAGTCTGATTGTCGAAAATCGAGCCCCGAGCTCCCGAGAACTTAGAGAAAAGGTAGAAAGAAAACAGGAAACTTAGGAGTTAAGTTTTGGAAAATGTCTTTTGAAAATATCTAACTCTAGATATTTTATAGGCTTCCAAAATACCTTCTTTTTTTTTTAATTTTGGCAATTCGCACCACAATGGCCCACGGCCCCGGGAACCTACCCTGCATGCATATCTAAACCCGATCATGCATCAAAAGCAATGAAAACATGCTCGAATGAAAACACGTAACGCGCGTCGGAAAATGCCGAGAAAGAAAACGGGTCAGGCTTTCACAACTCTACCCCCCTTAAAGGAATTTTGCCCTCGAAATTCAACTCAAGGTCAAAGAAACAAACCGTCGATCGCAATCGACACAGGCATACGAGATGGTCAGCCAAACCATTCCTAGGATATAGTCAAACAAGGTCAGGCATGTTGGAATCTTGGTGGTTGGGGGGTTTATATTTGTTGCAAGGATTCGCAGGGCTTGGGCTAGCTCTCCCAATATAGGATCCTAGTTATTTTCTTTATGACGTATGCGCAAAGACTTCTGGTATCTCATATTGATTACCTCTACCTCTACCTCTACATCCCGCCATTCTACAAAGAAAAAAAGATACCTTTTCACTTATTTGATTCGCTCATTTAAGTTAAGATTTTTTTTTGCTTAGGTGCATGCAACATTATTATGCATATAATAATAACACAAAGAGGATCACACACATGTAACACAAAGATATTGCATTAAAAATCTTTATTTGAGGGTTACAAGGTTGAACCTAGCACTATTACTTTAGTGATACTAATCACAGAGTACTACAACAAAAGCATAGAGGAAATATAGCATATTCCTACTCTAGGAACAACCTGAGGTAACACCTACGCACCAGGGTTTCCACTTCCCAAGTTGTTTCGATAACCCCATAACATTCCCAATGGACCTTATAGTACCACGTAAGGGACTCGGTGTAAGTTTCTATATCGTTGAAGTCCATGTACCCATCACCAGAGAAGATTCTTTGTTCATCCCATGGCCTCTAGCACTGTAAGTAGGTGTAGAGGACGTTATCTCCAATGTGTTTAGCAAAACCTAGCGGTATTGTGAGCTGGTAGGTGAAGGGTCTCAGACGTTAGAGTATGGTGACTGGCCCAAAGTAATAGTGGGAGGCCATTTGAGTCTTCCATAAGCACCTTACTAAGGGGCATACCAAGACATAAACCTGGATACCTACCGAAAAATAAGAGCATGTTCTGATATACCTCCATCCAGGCTCGATGAATCCTTCTTCAACCTTTTCGCGGTCGATGATCTCTCCCATGTCTTCTGGCATGGCAGTTTCTACTAGGATCTCAACAAGAGCTATTGGGAATGCCCAAGCCAAGGGTTCCACCATCAGAGGTTCTTCTTTTTTAAGGTCGTATTAATCAAGATCTTATTTGTATTCGGAGTCAGTGAGCCATCCGTTTTCCATAGAATGAGAGTCACTATCAAACATCTACAGGATAGCTCAGCACATATAAGACTTAAAGTATTAAAATAGCTTACACTTTTTTTTATAAAGGTATGACATAAATAATTACAAATAACACATAAATATTACAAATAGAACTTAGTTCTACCCATTCGTCAACTATACCGATTAAAAAAGATAAACTATAAAAGGAACTTAATCCATTCATAAAATGACGTCTTCAAAGGTATCACAACCCAAAAGATCTTTTCAAAAGTTTAAAAGATAAAATATAAATCTCTAGATTAATTATAGTATTCCTTTAAGGTTTCCTCCGTGTTTCCTGCGTCGGTTGTCAGCTAGGGTTTTGCTTCGTCTTCTAGTATCGCATTCTCATGGAGTCCTTCACCTGGCATAGAATGCTATGAGTTGCGAGGCCCAAATAAGAACAACCAAAAACCCTACTAACCTACCCTCAACACATATAATTCTAGCAACATAAGTAGATATATAACGACAAATAAGTAGTTATAATCACAAAATGAAACTCATAATGTCACGCCCTAAATTCCGGGTCACGTGAAATACCCATAAACAATCAAACATAACACCCAACCTGAGAATACACTCTCAATATAAAACATATATGCATTGTATATAACTGTCAAACGGCTTACATTACACTGTTCTAACACCGAAAAACATGTAAACATATAGATACAGAAATAACGAAAGGAAGACTACAGATCTTCTGCCTCTCCAACAATCCCAGATCAACTTGCGTGACCGGTAACTGAAAAATATTTCAAATCCCATACCGTGAGCCAAAGCTAAGCAAAAACTAGACAAGCATGCAATATAAGCTAAACATGCTAGAAAAATGAGGTACAATTTTTGACACTCTTTCAAGTCATTAAAACGATTTTCACAAGTAATGGGCAAGCGAGGATAAAAACTATTTTTGACTCACAAGAGCCTTGAAAATGATTTTTATATTACGACTCATACGGCTCGTAAAAACAGTTTTAAAATTGGTTTATCCGTCCCGATATGCATTTCATGCAATCCATGTACCTTCTTGAACTTCCACCGAGGGACCACAACGTCCGTTGCCGAAGGATCACAGCCCCAACAAACGAACCTTCTCGGCCTCTCACCAAAGGTCCACAGCCCCAACAAATGCCTTGTTAACCAGGGTTAACATTCATAGAACCATATGCTCATCTATCTTATCCCATACAAATATGCATAACTAAACCAGGGTTTAATCTATAATTTCACGTACCAACATTACGTTTCACATAACCACGTTACACATAACGACATCAACGCCATACAATTCATCTACACAATCCGTACATAAATAAACTAGAGTTATAAATGCGCATAGCCATGTATAATTTCACATCATGACGCCACCCGTCACATAACTCGACATCCACTCACTTGGACAACCAACCACCCACAAAACCGAGCTTAACCCGAAGGCCAACACCAAACCCATAAGACCCTAGTTTCACAACCAACACATTTTCCCAAAAAGAACCATGGGCCCAAACACGCCCCGTACCCACTGAAGAACAAACACCACGCACCTAACCGTGCACCACACCCACATCTAACCATGCACGTTACCCCTGAGGACGGCACCTAAACGAACACTGAGACCCCGACACGACCCCTAAAACCACAACACGACCAACAGAACCCTAAAAAGAATTCAATAGTATTTCAGTCGACTAATCCCATATATCAATCAATTGAATACCGTTGGAAACTAATTAGAAACTAAGGACCCAACCACAAACAACAAAACAAACAGCCCAGAACCCCAGTCGACTGGACCCCATCCAGTTGACCCAAACACGCTACTAGAATCTCACAAAAATGCCCCAAACACACTGGTCAGTCAACTGACCCCACGATCTAGTTGACTGAATCGTGATCCAGTCGACTGACCCCCTGGTTTAGTCAACTGAACCTAGGCGAAAATGACCCCGAGCTACTGTTTTAGCCTCCCAAACCTCGAATCAACACCTCTAAACTCCTATCTAACAGCCTCGGACATATATACACCCAAGCCTAACACCAAAACCTCAAAGGAAACACCCAAAACACAATTTCATCAAACCAAAATGACGAAAAATAAGTTTTTAAACAAAAACCCCGTTTGAACATAAATTGATTTTTATATAGTTTTAATGGATAGAAACACACACGATTACACATAGCACCCTTATAAGATATGAGAGTCTAGGATCCTACCTCGATGAGTTAAAAACTTGATGTCTCAAACCATGTGCAAAATCGAGCTTCGTCGGAATAAAATTCTATCCAGATAGATGCATAGCCCACTGTGCCAATAACAAGGATCAGCAGTTAGATCGTCGAAAATCGAGCCATGGGCCCTCGAAAAGATAGAGAAAAGGCAGAGAGAAAATTGAGAAAACTTAGCTGAGAATATTTAAAAATATCTTTTGAAAATATCTAACGTCAGATATTTATAGGCCACAAAAGTGTCTTTTTTTTAAACCCGAATCACAGCGCCCAACGACTCTGGGAACCAACCCCGTATACATATCTAAACCCGAACATGCATAAAAAAGCATATAAACATGCTGCAACGAAA
>JAULJZ010183346.1:0-73261 GCA_032270985.1 Heliamphora pulchella | reverse complement strand
CGCCCGTTGTCACTACGCAACACCCAAACACATGTGCCAAATTCAATTTTCACTCTCATACAAAAGGAAGTAAACACAGAAAACACTTTGGACTTATTTTTCAATAAATAAAGGAAAGTTATACGGGAGTAATTATCAACAAAACTCACATAATAACAAAATCCAAACATAGAAGAGATCGGACTAAGTCCCCAAACATCATAATGAACCAAATGAAACAGAGCAGAAGCTTTTTTATTGACTCGAGATGGAAAAGGCATACGCAAGTGCTTGGCAAAGTGACACGACTCACACTTAATAGAAGACACAGAACTCAAACTAGGACACTGATTTTTAAGACTCGATAAATCAGGATGCCTAAGACGACAATGAACATCAAGAGTTGAAGAAGACAAAGCAGAATATGCCAAAGCATGAATAGCATCCAGCAAGTATAATCCTCTAAAGACCCGTCCTCTAATAATAGTCCTCTTCATCGTAAGATCTTGAAATATATAATGATCAAGGAAGAATGCCACAAAACCGCCCAAAGAAGTAGTAATTTGACTAACATATAACAGATTACAGATTAAATGGTTTATTAGGGGTATGCAGGACATTATGTAAAGGAAGATCAAGAGTAGGCGTCGTTACACCACAACCCTCAACTACTAAAGATGATCCATTGGCAACTAAAATCCCAGCGTGGCCAGGAGTTAACTGATAATCTGAGAGAATACTTGAGGATCCAACCATATGATTAGAGGCTCCAGAGGCAATGACCCAGGTGTGTGGAGTGGCTACACATGCGGTAGAATTACCTGCGAAAGTCACCACTTGTAACTCAAAAGCACCCATACTCTACCCACTCTAACTTTGTAGATAGAGGTCATACTCAGCCGCAATCATCTCAACAACTCGTCTAAAAGAGGTAGGTGCCCCCTGAGGGCTCATCTGGCTATAGTCCAATTGGTTGTGATCAACTATGGCATTCACCACCAGTGGAGGTTTCCCATAAAGCTTGTAACACTCACTGTGAAGGTGCCCCCAAATCCCATAATAATGGCATGTACGGGTTTCATAACCTCTAACTACCCCTACGACTAGACCGGCCTTCACTACTACCACAACCTCGACCACCGTGACCACCACGAAATCCCACCATCGCAGTCTGATTAGTACTCTCTAGAGCAGATATACCACGAGACTCATCCTGATAGGTAGCCCGACTCATACGACGAAATGTCTCAAAAAGAGTGGAAATCTCCACCCTAGCAAGAATCTGAGATCGGATAGAGTCAAACTCGGAGTCTAGGTTAGCCAAGAAACACACCACCAAGAGCTGCTGCCTCTGTCCTGAAATTATGAGAACTGATTCATGAACGATAAGAGGTAATCAAACTCATCAGCCAAAATCTTGAACTACATAAACTGATCCTGATGAGGCTTTCCGAACTGCTGAGACATAAAGAAGCCTTTCATAACGTCATAAAGGTGGGATAGATCATGCGTGGATGAATATATAGATTCTAACGAGGACAAGATCTCCCTCACAGTATCAGTATTTGCTACCAAAGCCTGAACAGATGGATCCATTGAGTTCAGCACTGACTAAATATCCAGGCATCATCCAAGGTCCAGGTCTCGAAGGTCTCTGATATTCGCAGTAGGGGATCATCAAGCAAATGCGAATTGAGCTCTATTCCTTGAAGATCTTTAAGGACGTTCTTCCTCCATAGGGCATAGCTATTGGCACCATCAAGGCACTAATCAACCAACTGTGTTAATGATGAGAAAACTTTCATAGTACGCTGTCGACCAGCATCAACTTGGGATTCGTGGGTTACCGAATCCTCTGGCATCCCTGTTCACAAACAAAGGTTTAAAAGTACCACGGATCACAAATCACAACCCCACGGAGGAACGCCAGAGAATCAGCAACAGACCCTTACTGTATCAGCAAGAAGTGAACATCACAAAACTGTCTTTGGGTTTAAACGGACCCCAGTTTGTAGAGAGAGATAGAGAGACTAACATAGTGAGGAAGAGAAAGAAGAATGGTATGCGAGAGACTGTAGGGGTCTATCGGTCATCGACGAGTGATTGGCGAGGGTTTGTGAGGGTCGACGAATGGTCAGCGAGTGGATTTGGTGGCTATCAGTGGTCGTCGGGTGGTTTTGGAGGGCTGTCAGTGGTTGGTGAGTGCTCGGCGAGGGTTGACAAGGGTCAGCGAGGGGTTATGGTGGCTGTCGATTGTTGGCTAGGGGTTTTGGAGGGCCAACGGTGGTTGACGAAGGGTTTTAGAGGGCTAAAGGTGGTCGGCTAGGGCTAGTGGTGGTCGATGATGTGGCTGACGGTGAAGTTAGGGCTATGGTTTTAGTACTGGAGGCTGGTGGCTAGGGTTAAGGCTGACGGCTAGGGCTGACAGAGAAGACTGGTGGCTAGGATTCCATGGTTCATGTTAAAGTATGAGACAAAATAATGAAAGTGTGTAATCCCTTGTGAGACACACGCATTATTTTATATTAAACTTGAGAGACTACAATATATACTGTGAGTATATCCACATGATAACATAGTTAATACCTAATATGTTAACATGTACTATGCAGTGGCTATTGGAATATCAATTTTTACAACCATTACTTATTTATAATTTCATAAAGCAATTACACTTTGTAAATAAATAAATCGTGATTACACATTATAATAGTGAAAATATTTTATAATATAGAAATGAAACTTTATTTGTGAATAATTTGTAGCACTAATTTTTATAAATACCTTGTTTGAGAAATTTTATGTGGGGACCCGGTCCCTTGTTATTTTCTAGAATTAATGAAAATGAGTTATGATGAATGTGGAGGGAATCGGTTAAACGTATGAATTGTGTGTAAGAATTAAAACTTGAGCATGATAATGTTAGCTAACAATGATTGTATATCATGTAGTACATGAAAATGGTGTTGCGAGATGTTTAGCCTATGTTATGATCTAGTATTGCATCTTTTGTTCGGAATCCTCACCTAGCGCTGACCGCTCGAGCGAAAAGTAGCCCGCTTGAGTGAACAGGTGGCAGAGTTTTCAAGTAATGGGGACCGCTCAAGTAGTGTGAGGGTCTGCTCGAGCAGACTATCGGCAAATAGACTTTTTAAGTCGCGAGTTAGCCCTTTTCTTTCTCTCTCTATAATAGAAGTTGAGAGCTAGGATTGGGTTAGAGGGTTCTTGGAGCTCTCTTGGCCCCACTTGGTGGTGATTCCTTGCTTTCAACTTGGTGAAATACTTGTTGGAGGCTCAAGCTTGGCATTGGAGGCTTCCTTCTCACCTTTCAGTTGAAGATTCTTGTGATTAGAGCTTTCTAGGGTGGTTCTCTTGGTGCTAGAGCTTCAAAAAGATAAGATATATAATTATTCTTGAATATCTATGTGATATGAGTTGTATTTTTTATTACACGAACATAAATGTGTGAAAGTGGTGGTTTTGAAACTCTAGGTTAGGGTTTGTTGTTAAAGGATGTGAAATATGAATGGTTTAACATGCTTCTATCATCTTGTTATTGTTGGATATTATCGGGATTGAAAAATAACGGGTTAGGGTTTGGATTTGAGATCAAAACCAAGAAAATTGGGACTTTTAGGGCTTAAGGGACCTATATGATGAAATTGATGAAAGGGTTGGACAAATTGGAATTGTATTAATCTATTGTATATAAATTCTAAATGAGTTTTTATGATACGTGAGGAGGGTGGAAGTTGGTTTAGGGTTTTGTGTAAAATAGGTGAATCGTGGATTTAAATCATATGAAATGTTAACTTGAGATGTTAAGCCATTGTAATTGAATATGTGAATTATGAGAATTTATGTGATGGTTGAACTTGGAATCATAATGGTGTTAGGTTGGCGAGAGAAACCAGGTTGACTGTTAGACTTGTATTGGTTGTTAAATGAAAATGATATAATTAAAGTACCGTGTGACCGAATTAAATGTTTAAGTTTGGGCACGAGTTGCTCCTCGGTGAAAGATCAAAAACTTATGCAATGCAAGGTAGGCCCTTTCTTCGGGTTAATCCCCATAAAAGCGTGCTCTTGGACGACCCACCCATTGATGTTTTCGAGAAAATTAAAAAATGTGTGCTTTCTGCGTCGGGCTATAGAATGTGTATTTATCTATTGGGCCTCATGTGGCCTGGTAGTGATAAATATGTCTAGGTCTATAGGTGCCGTCCAATTTTGGTACTTAACTAAATCAATTGATAAAATTAGATTGGTAAAACCATTTGACGTGATGGATGTATTTGAGAACTGAGACACCTTGATAATGGTTGTAGATTGGAAATGAAAAGTGATGAAATGAGAAGAAATTAAATGAAATGAAATGGAGAGTCTTGGTAACTGTGTTGGTTTCGGATAACAAAATTGGAAGATTAACTACAGCGTGTGTTGATTTCTTACAGTAAGAAAAGAAAACTGGTTATGCGAATGAAGATTTGCTAAAATAGTGAACTGGGTTTTGGGCTTAAACTTGTTGTGCATTCGCATAATCATCCTCACATATTATGCATACATTCATCGTTTGTTCTTTTTCTACGAGTCTCGGCTCATGTTGTTTAACAACACTTTAGAGGATAGCAAGAAGAAAGTGGTGGAGGAAGGTAGATGGTTGCGGGACCCCTTTTTGAGTAGTTTTATAGAATTACGCATCTTTTAAGAATTAAAAATGTAAATGTAATTCTTGTTTGAGCACTTGGTTTAATGTTTTTGGGTTAGAATACCCGTGTTGTAAGGCCTTAAGATTATATATCCATGATTCGTATGCATGTGAAGGCGTTGTGCTCGTTAACGGTTTGAATTCCTTAGTTTTGAATGATGTATCATGATCTTGAAGTTTAATTCCGGGTTTTCAGGTTAAAAGGGAGTTGTTTCATTCTCAAATATATGTTTTACTTCTTATGTTTGCCTATCTCTAACTATGTCTCATGAATAGGAAAAAGGGGGACTTTTCAACACTTAGTCAAGTTTTTAGACTTTGGGCAGTGGGCTCTCGAGTATCTCACTACTCGAGCGGTGAGGAGCCCGCTCGAGCGGACTCCGCTGTGTGGCATTTTATTGAACTTTAATTTAAAAATTGGGGTTTTATGAAATGATTTCGGGTATCCTTTGGGGAATAAATGGGCTATTTTGGGAAGTCACTTCCAAAGGAATATTGGTTCTTTTACCCTCATGTTTGAAAGAAAATTTGAAGTTTGACCTCCCTTATTGAGCAGTTTCTTAAATCGGATTCTTGCTTTTACATCATTTCTTATGTTTTTATTATTATAAAATCGGGGCGTTACAGATTGGTATCAAAGTTTTAGGTTCAAATACCTAGGAACCGTGGGAGTGGTTGATCCATTACATGAGAGTTTGAATTGATGTGTGACATTCATGTATTGGTGTGCTAGCATGAGATATCTTGGACATTACTTGACATTTGCATGTTATGTGGTATTTGGGCATAGAGGTTGGACTCTTAGGATGATGTGTCTTGCCCTTGGGCTACTGGTCAACTAGTTTAGGGTTCAAGTTAAAAAGGCATTTCGTCAACATCTGTTCTAACTAAAAATACAAACGAATTAGCCGAACTGACGTGTTATTCTGATTAGTTCTCCTTGTTATGTGTGACATAAGGTGTGTTGATATTATGATACGTGTTATGTGGTATCTTATTGAGGGACGGTGTTATTGTGAGAGATGAGTTGCTATAAGCCTTGTTTTGATATCTTCCCTTGTTCTTTCTTATTCTTAGAGTGATGTTGACGAGACGTGGTAGAGGCTGAGGTTGCGACTGAGATCGCGCAAATGCCCAAGTTTCAGAAGAAGGGGATGTGCATGCCCCATGGGAACAAGCAGGCGGCATCAACGTTGTTTAGGAAATGATCACAACCATGTGAGCGTTGGCTGATGCAGCTAGCATTGGAGCTAGAGCTCCCGAGCCAAGGGTCACAGTGGTAATGAGATAATTCTGGTGGTTAGACTCTCCAACCTTTTTGGGGAGCCAGACCCTAAAGTTGCTATTGAGTGGTTATAGGTAACCACGACGATCTTTGACACCCTAGAGATCAGGGAGGACGAGTTGTGAGTGACGTTAGCGGCATTCCAACTACGGGAGGATACTAGAGAGTGGTGGAAATTTTTTAAGACTACCGTGGATGGCACGTGGACCGCTTTTACTAGGGTCTTTTTGGAAAAGTATATTTCGAGGTCATCGAGAGATACATACCGGGAGGAGTTTCTCTCCCTTATTCAGGGGAATGTTACCGTGGTCCAGTACAGGGCCAAGTTTGCGAATCTCTCATGCTTTGCACCTGAAATGGTGGCAATAGAGGAGTTGCGCACCAAGCGATTTGAAAGGGGCCTTCAGCCCTCGATCATGGATAGGATTACGGTGTTGGGTTTTCGGGTTTACACAGAGCTTTTGAAGGCCGCTATCTGGGTTGAGAATGCAATAGCAAAGAACCACAAGCTGAGGGAGAGCAAATCACATCAGGGAGCTTCTGGGGAACAATTCGAAGGGCGTCAAGTAAAGAGGAAGAAGTCGGGAGGATTAGGTTCTTATCTTGTGGGATCTCATCCATAGCCACGATCGACACCCGCACCCTCTATGGGTTCGTTAGGGCGTTCTGAGTGCCTAAAGATCGTGTGTTACACATGTAAACAATCGAGGCATCATGCTAGAGATTGTCAAAAGAGAGGACAACAGCAATAGAGTCAGACTCAGAGAAGGGCCCCGCTTTCTTATTTTCAGTGTGGTCAGACGGGACACATACGTCGAGATTACCCTCAGAAAGGGAGTGGTCAGAGTGCTTCAGGAGCACACCAGGGGCAGATATCGTAGGGACAACAAGGCTATGGCCAGTCGATGCAGTAGGCAGGAGTACAGTTGGCAAAGACCGTGTGGGGAGCTTCCTCAGCCCAGTCAGTAAGGCAGCCAGGGACTAGGAGGGATAGTGGGCAAAACTAGGGACAAGTGTACGCTCTCGTGGAGCCTAGCTCTTTAGTGGCATTCGCAGTACCAGACGCTACAGTTAGTCCGTCAATCATTCGAGGTACCTTCTTAGTGTACCGTTCATAGGCCAGTGGTCTCGTTGAAACCGGAGCATTGCATTCATTCATCTCGTCTGCATTTGCATCTGCATTGGGGCTAGAGGTAGACGTGTTGGGTAGCGCCTTAAGTGTAGAGACACCGATTGGTGAGACTACCGTATTGAGATTTGTTTGTAGAGCCTGTGAGATGGAGATTGTCAACCACCTTGTAGTGTTTGATTTCATCATGCTCGATATGGCCCCATTTGATATCATCTTAGGAATTGATTGGTTGACCACCTTTCGCGCCTTCATTGAATGTGACCAGCGATGAGTGTTTGTTTGCACACCAGAGGGAGAATCCTTTTATTTCGTGGGAGACCAAGATGATGGCTTGGTGCCTAGACCTCTTAGTTCATCGAGCCGTGACAGCCTTAACCTCCTTTTTTCTGCCTTGTCAACGAGTAAGTTCTCCGTAAACCTCATTCTGGGGACTACCCCCATTTCTATCGTTTTGCACTGGCCGAGTTACTAGAGTTGAAGTTGCAGGTCCAGGAGTTGTTGGATAAGGGTTTTATTCTCCCTAGTGTGTCTCCTTGGGGAGCTCTGACGTTATTTGCGAAGAAAAAAATGGATCATTATGCCTCTGTATCGATTATCGTAAGTTGAACCATGTGACCGTTAAAAACAAATACCCTATGCCTCGCATCGATGACTTGTTCGACCAATTAAAGGTTCGTGTTATTTCTCAAAGATCGACTTGAGATCAGGTTGTCATTAGTTGCGAGTCAAGGAGGAGGACATTCCGAAGATGGCCTTTCGTACCCGTTATGGGCATTTTTAGTTCTTAGTCATGCCTTTTGAGTTGATTAACGCATTGGCGATGTTCATAGATCTCATGAACCGTATCTTTCACCCTTACCTTAATCGATTCGTGGTAGTGTTCGTGGATGATATTCTAATTAATTCGTCATCAAAAGAGGCTCACAAGAAGCATCTTTGGATTGCCCTACAGTTGTTATGCAAACATCAGCTATATGCCAAGTACGATAAATGTGAGTTTTGGTTACCCGAAGTAAAGTTTTTGTGACATGTAGTTTCGAGAGATAGAGTAGCGGTGGATTCTTCAATGATAGATGCTGTGATGGGGGTAGAAGAGATCAAAAAATGTATTCAGAACTCAGAGTTTCTTAGGATTGGCGAGTTACTACCGTTAATTTGTGAAAAACTTCTCTAGACTTGCAACGCTTATGACACGCCTTACAAGGAAGGGATTCAGGTTCATATGGAACGACAGTTGTGAGCTTGCCTTTCAGACATTGAAGACAAGGTCGACTAGTGCGCCTAATCTGATCATACCGGAGAGAGGACTTGGTTATGTCATTTATTGCAATGTGTCGCACAAGGGTTTGGGTTGCGTGTTGATGCAACAAAGCAAGGTAGTCGCCTATGGGTCGAGGCAACTGAAGATTCATGAAAAGAATTATCCCACACACAATTTGGAGCTCGCAGCAGTGGTCTTTACTCTGAAAACATGGAGACACTACTTGTATAGAGAACGCTTTGAAGTGTTCTCGGATCATAAGAGCTTGAAGTATTTATTCTCGCAGAAGGATTTGAATTTATGTCAGAAAATGTGGATGGAGTTCTTGGGAGATTATGATTTTGATCTGCAGTATCATCCGACAAAGCCAATGTGGTGGCCGATGCCCTTAATCAGAAGTCTTTGAGCTAGTTAGCTCACATAGCCATTAAGGAGTGGAGTATGTTTAGGGAAGTCAGTGAGTATGACCTTCAGTTGAATGAGTTCGGTGATCGTGTTACCATATTCACGGGGATTTCTCAACCCACCCTTATTCACCGCATTGTAGAGGCTTAGCGATCAGATGCAGAGAGCTTGATGTTTCGAGAGTGAGTCCTGAGTGGCGAGGATGCCAAGGAGTGGACTAACCACTCCGATCAGAGTTTGAGGTTTGTGGGGAGGATCTTTGTGCCAGAGTCGTGTCGTGGGGACGTGCTTTGTGAGTTCCATCATTCGCGTTTAGCGATACATCCAGGTGGCACCAAGATGTATCATGACGTACGTATACAATTTTGGTGGAGGGGTATGAAGAAAGACGTTGTGCTTTTCGACTCGTGTCGCCTTACTTGCCAGCAGGTGAAGACCGAATAACAGAAATCGGTGGGTCAGTTGCAGCTGTTGTCAGTGTCGGAGAAGAAATAGGAGAATATCACCATGAATTTTGTGTCGGGCCTTCTGAGGTCGTCGAAGGGGCAGGATGTCGTGTGTGCCGTGGTGGGCAGGTTAACTAAGTCCGCGCACTTCCTTCCTATTCGCATAACAAATTCTGTTGATAAGCTTAGCAAGTTTTATGTGAGTGAGATTGTCAGACTCCATGGAGTTTTAATTTCCATTATATCGGATCGAGATTCTCATTTCACGTCATATTTTTTGTAGAGTTTACAGTCAGCTATGGCCAATCGAGCCTACTTCTTAGTATTGCTTTTCATCCACAAATCGATGGCCAATCGAAGCGCACCATCTAGATACTCAAAGATATGTTGTGAGCATGTGTTTAAGATTTTCGTGGGTCATGGGAGGACCACTTGTCGTTGGTGGAATTTTCCTGTAATAATAGTTACTAGTCGAGCATTCAGATGGCACCTTATGAGACATTATATGGTAGACCCTGTAGGTCACCCGTATATTGGACCGACATGGGTGAGACAGCCGTGTTAGGACCGAAGCTTGTGCATGAAATCACAGAAAAGATCATCATGATCCATAAACGTTTAGTAACCACTCAAAAACGTTAGAAAAACTATGCTGACAAGAGGAAAAAACCGTTGGCGTTCGAGGTGGGAGACCACGTGTTCTTGAACGTTTCGCCACGAAGGGGCTTAATGAGGTTTGGGAAGAGTGGGAAGTTTTCGCCACATTTCATTGGACCGTTTGAGATCCTTGATAGGATTGGAGAGGTGGCCTATTGCCTTGCCTTGCCGCAATAGCTAGCCTCCGTACACAACATTTTCCATGTATCTATGCTGTGCAAGTACGAACTGGACCCATCTCATGTTTTGGATTGGATGGAGTTGAGAGTAAAAGATGATGTTATCTACGAGGAGAGACCGGTGAGAATTCTTGACACCAAAGAGAAAGTCCTAAGGGGTAAAACTATCCCCTACGTAAAAGCCTTGTGGCTTCACCACGACGTTGAAGAAGCCACGTGGGAGCGAGAGTCGAAAGTTTGTAAAAACTACCTCGAGTTGTTTGATCCTTGATGCATGTATAATTTTGGGAACGAAATCTCCTAAGTGGAGGACGTTGTAAGGATCCGATCCCTTGTTATTTTTTAGAATTAATGGAAACGAGTTATGATGAACGTGGAGAAAAATAGTTAAACGTATAAATTATTTGTAAGAATTAAAACTTGAGCAAGACAGCGTTGGCTAACAATGATTATATGTCGTGTAGTGCATGAGAACGGTGTTGCGAGGTGTTTGGCCTATGTTGTGATCTAGTATTGCATCTTTTGTTCAAAATCCTCACCTAGCACTTGCCGCTCGAGCGAAGGGTAGCCCGATCGGGTGGACAGGTGGCAGAGAGTTTGGGTAAGTGGGGACAACTCGAGCGGTGGGAGGGTCTGCTTGAGCAGACTGTCGACAAACAAACTTTTTAAGTCGCAGGTTAACCCTTTTCTTTCATTCTTTTTTTTCCTCTCTCTCTAGAATAGAAGTTAAGAGCTAGGGCTGGGTTTGGAGGGTTCTTGGAGCTCTCTTGGCCTCTCTTAGTGGTGATTCCTTACTTCTATCTCAGTGGAATACCCGTCAGAGGCTCGAGCTTGGAGTTGGAGGCTTCCTTCTCGCCTTTCGATTGGAGCTTACTAGGGTGGTTCTCTTGGTGCTAGAATTTCAAAAGGTAAGATCTATGACTATTCTTGAATATCTATGTGATATGAATCGTATTTTTTATTACATGAACATAAATGTGTGAAAGTGGTGGTTTTGAAACCCTAGGTTAGGGTTTGTTGTTAAAGGATATTAAATCTTAGATTTATGGATAGTTTAATATGGTTCTATCATCTTCTTGTTGTTGGATATGATCGAGATTAAAAAATAATGGGTTAGGATTTGGATTTGAGATCAAAACTAAGAAAATTTGGGCTTTTGGGGCTAAGAGACATATATGGTGAAATTAATGAAAGAGTTAGGCAAATTGGGATTGTATTAACCTATTGTATATAAGTCCTAAATGAGTGTGTATAATACGTGAGGATGGTGGGTATTGGTTGAGAGTTTTGTGTAAAATCAGTAAATCGTGAATTTAAATCATATGAAAGGTTAACTTGGGTTGTTGAGCCTTTGTAATTAAATATATGAATTATGAGGATTTATGTAATGGTCGAACTTGGAATCATAATGGTGTTGGGTTGGCGAGAGGAACCGGGTTGACGGTTGAACTCATATTAGTTGTTAAATGAAAATGATATAGTTAAAGTACTGTGTAACCGAATTGAATGCTTAAATTTGGGCACAAGTTGCTACTCGGTGAAAGACCGAAAACTTGCGCAATGTAAGGTAGGCCCTTCTTTCGGGTTAATTCTCATAAAAGCGTGCTCTTGGGCGACCCACCCATCAATGTTTTCAAAGAAAATCGAAAATGTGTGCTCTCCGCGTTGGACTATAGAATGAGTATTTATCTATTGGGTCTCGTATAGCTCGATAGTGATAAATACGCCTAAGTCTATAGGTATCATCCGGTCTTGATACTTAATTAAATCAATGAATGAAATTGGATTGGTAAAACCATTTGACGTTATTTATGTATTTGAGAACCGAGACACCTTGATAATGGTTGTGGATTAGAAATGAAAAGTGATGAAATGAGAAAAAATGAAATGAAATGAAATGTGGAGTCATGGTAACCATGTTGGGTTGGGATAATGGAACTGGAAGATTACCTACAGCGTGTGTTGATTTCTTGTGGTAAGAAAAGAAAACCAGTTATGTGAATGAAGATTTGCTAGAACAGTGAACTGGATTTTGGGCTTAAATTTGTTGTGCATTCGCATATTCATCCTCGCATATCACTCATACATTCATCGTTAGTTCTTTTCCTATGAGTTTCGGCTCAGGTTGTTTAACAACAATTTAAGAAATAGCGGGAAGAAAGTGGTGGATTAAGGTGGATGGTTGCGGGACCCTTTTTTTAGTAGATTCATAGAATTATATATTCTTTGATAGCGTCTTTTGATAATTGAAAGTGTAAATCTAACTCTTGTTTTGAACACTTGGTTTAATGTTTTTGGGTAGAATACCCGTGTTGTAAGGCTCTAAGGCCATATATTCATGATTTGTATGCATGTGAGGGCGTTGAGCCCGTTGACAGGTTGAATTCTTTACTTTTGAATGATGTACCATAATCTTGAAGTTTGATTCTAGGTTTTCAAGTTAAAAGGAAATTGTTTCATTCTCAAATATATGTTTTACTTCTTATATTTGTCTATGTCAAACTATGTTTCAAGAATGGAAAAAATGGGGACTTTTCAACACTAAGTCAAATGTTTAGACTTTGGGCAGTGAGCTCTCAGGTACCTCACCACTCGAGCGGTGAGCAGCCCACTCGAGCGGACTCTGCTGAGTGGTATTTTATTGAACTTTGATTTAAAAATTAGGGTTTTATGAAACGGTTTCGGGTATCTTTTGGGGTATAAATGAGTTGTTTTGGGAAGTCTCTTCCAAAGGAATACTGATTCTTTTACCCTAATGTTTGAAAGAAGATTTAAAATTTAACCTCCCTTATCGGGCAGTTTTTTAAATCGGGTTCTTGCTTTTACTTCGTTTCCTGGGTTTTTATTATTACGAAATCAAGGCGTTACATTTTATTTTTGATTTTGAGTTACAATAAGTTTTTTGCAAGCTATGATCATGAATATTATCTTAAACTTCTTTCATTATCTATTGGCGATTTTACTAAGTTTACTTATTCGAGTGATAAGTGAATTATTAGACTTAAAGAGTGAGTTCTTCTTTTTTGAATAGCTGACCTAGATGTAATTTGAAGAGAGTCAGTTATTTATTTAATATAATTTTTTTTATTTTTTAATATATATTTAACATCAATTAATGACATAAAATTTTTTATAAAACATATAAATTGATTTTCATGAGCAACATGGAGTTACTAAAGAAATTAGCTTTTTAGATGCCCATAAAAACATTTAGAGAGCTTCTAAATGCACACCACTAAATGTCATCATTTTACCCGTTAGCCCGTTACCCGGCCTAAGTCTGTTCAGCCCATTGGGCTAAAGTCTGATCCAAGCCCGATCCTCAGGCGGGCCGAGCCTGTCCAAATAATTCTTGGACTAGGCATGGGTATACTTGTTGAAGCCCAGCCCGTCCAAAAACCCAACCTGAAAAGGCCCACCACCAGCCCACCCACTTTCAGCGCTAAAAAAATTCTTGATCCCATGATCCATTCTAGACTTCCAGAGCCTTCTTCCATCCATGAGATCCTAACTTTTAAGGCATCAAATTAGTTTGCCAATTTAAATGAATCATTTGGATATATTTTTCTGATCGGATTCATTTATTATGTAGAGCTTGTCGAGTTTATTATTCATGCAAAAAGTAAAATTGATCCGATATATGTAACTATGTAAATGGATTACACCTATTTACAAATAAATAAATAATAAATATAATTTTTTTTAAATAGTTCAACAAATATTTTCCGATCACGTAGCCAATGATATCGAATGAATTTTATTTTTTGCGTGAATAACAAATTCAACAAACTCTACAAAATGAACGAATCTAATTAAAAAAATATAAAAGCCCATTAGCCCGCTACTAGTCCAACTTGGCTAAGCCCATAGGGTAGGGTTTGGGTTTAACCATTTAAATTAAATCTCGGCCCTCCATAAAAAATAGCCTGTCTGACTTAGTTCGTGGGCGGGCCTGGCACTATTTATGCGGGCTGGCCTGGCCCAGCCTAGCCCGTTGATGACCCTTGCACACCACTTTACTAAACGAACATTTATTTATAAAAATATAAATAATTATGCATTGTGTATAAGTATTTCAATTCTTTTTATAATTATTTTTAGCAACATTGTGTGTGCATTTAGAAAAAAATTTATATAAATAAAAAAAGAAAAACATGTATTAGAAGTTCGAAATACTCTAACTAAAAAATTATAAGTAAAAAAGATATAAAAATGACAAAAATGATAAAAACATGTAAACAAGAAGAACTCCCTCCACTAACATTAAAAAAAAAACTAAAACAAGCAAGGCATTGTTAGAAGCCAAGATTATATAAATTAAAAAATTGAATGAAAAAATATATAGAGACAAAAACGATAGAACATGCCCCAAAAAAAACCTACTTTATGAATGATAGAAATTAATCTAAAGCAAGACAAAATAAGTAATATATGAGTTAGAAATTTAAAAAGAGATTTCAGTTAAACGTTCAAAAAATTAAGTTTTAACGCACAAAATCTATAAATAAAAATTTTAACGCGCAATATCTAACTGCGTGATTTCTCTCGAAAATACCCATCAAACAGATAAATTTATTTGTTTGCATATTTATGCATAATAGATAAATTTATCTGTTTGCTTATCAACACAGATAAGGCAAACAAATAAATTTATTTGTATTCTTTATATATGCTTTCAATATGACAGATAAACTTATCTGTATTCTTTATACGTACTTTCAATAAAAGACAGATAAATTTATCTGTGATCTTTATACGTTCTTACATTAAGACAGATAAATTAATCTGTGATCTTTATAAGTATTTACAATAAGACATATAATGCAAACGGATAAATTTATCTGTATGTGTCCAAAATAAATTTATTTATCCATCTATCTGTACAGATAAATTTATCTATGTTCTAAGATATTTTTGTCCTAAAAAATCTTACACGCATTAATAGAGGACCTTGCGTATTAAAACTTTTATAAGGATGGACCTTATTCGTTAACAAATATTATGATTGATGAAAAACAATAAACGGTCTATAATTGAACTGTTCATCAATTTTTCGAATTAAAAATACCTCAATTTTATAATTAGAATAAAAGAATAGAAGAGAAGACCCCAAAAAATAAAGAGAAGACAAAAAGGAATAAAAAGTAAATAACAAAAATACCCCAACTATAACCCCAATAGGCACAATCAACCACCAAAGGGTAAAATAGTCACAACAAATAAGAAACCAAAGTTTTTGTTTTTATATAGGTTATAGATTACTATTATTTGAATTTGTGGTTGATTAAAATTAAATATATATGTTAAAAACGTGCATGGTACTAGTGGTGTTTGTTACCTTTGAACTAATAATTAGCTTTGTTTGTTTTGATAAATAAAGAGAAACATCTCGAGTTAGAGAATTCTCGTCACACTTTTTCATTCACTATTTTATGTTATAGATTTCTTGTCGATTCTTCCCCTCCTTTCCTTTCTCTTGGGCATCTCACTTGAAATGCAAAGCATGATTTTTGATCGAAGGTAGACTGAACACCAACTCAATCTCGATTCAAAAAGTTAAACTATAACAAACAACTTTCGTGAACTGGTGAACTACACTTGCTTCTGGATAAATGTATGGGACAAAGGGCTCGTGATACCTGCTGCCCACCTGAAAATTAAACTAATAAATAAGATTGGCCCACCAAAAAAATTGTCACTTCCGTATTATGAGTCCCATGTTTGTATTTCGAAACTCGAACTACCAATTCAAATTACTTTTTTTCTTTATCTAATGGTCAAAAATAACTATATAATTCTTATCTTATTCTTTATCTCAATCTAGCCAAATATGAATCAAATTTCTCATTGTATACATAATTTCATCCATAATCCCTTAATATATCAAAAAACACATAGGACTCAAATATTACTAATCCCTTTTATCCTATCTAATCCTATCCAAAATAAGCCATTAAGGCACAAATTATCCCATTCCTGATCTATTGGGATGTGCCCTCTCTGAATCATACTTTATTTGCACAAAAACTGAATAGGCATTCAGAATGGAATAATTGGCAGTGAGACATCAAAAACGTTTGCTTGGAGTATTTGTCAATTCTGTAAAGAGCTATGGGAACGATGATGATGAACAGTAAATTAGAACTTTATAGAGATCAATCCGAACAATGGACCTAAATTGTTAAGGGCATGAAAATGAGATCTTTCCTATGAGAAAGTTCTTGGAGGTCTCACAAGACACATTACCGAGGATTTACCCGATAGGCGTAGTTTGCAAGTGATGCTATATATTCAAACTACAAGTTATTTATAACGTCCTACACTGAATGACAAGTTGGACCGGTTGAAACTTATCATAATCAAAAAATAACTAAAAATTTATGGAGATCAAAATACAAAACTAAGCTGTTTGTTAAGTACGGTCACGAGCAGCTGCTCTCTCCAATGCCTTCAACCTGTTGGCTTCCATTCGAGCCTTTTGTTCATCCGAGAGCTGTATTTCCAAGGTGATGCTAGATATGTTGTTGTTTGGGGCTTGCTTACCTCGATTTGCCCAGTCTTCCATGGAGCTATGATGAGAAGATGCATCAGCAGAAACCGTGTCACCTTGTAATGCTGGAGATGGTTCCTACACGGGAAGTATATCGTGAACGATCCTTGTATGAAGAAACTAAAATTGTTCAATGGAGAAATAAGAAAACCTGCTAATCAAATATAACAAATAACCTAGAAATGAAACTCTGGCTATATGTGCATATCCTCTCATATAGTGATGAGCATTTTACTCAAAATTAAAGAATCCTCTAAGAGTAATAGTCTAATAGACAAGTAGGAGGAGATTGCAGAGGAGCCAGTGTCAGGAAATAGATGAAAAAAAATAGACACAAATAAAAGGCCTGAATTGAATGGATAAGAGAGAGAAGCAATTCTATAGTTCCCACGTCTTTTTATGTTATTCGATAATTAGAAGGAAGGGTAAATTACATTTATGGATTTACCTCTTCTGAGGTTTATTAAAAAAGATGACAACTCCTATGAGGTTTCTAAAATTACACAAACCTCCATGTCAATCTTGTTGGGTAAATGGCGTTGATGGAATGTAATTTTTTACTATTTTACGCTTTACCTTTAGTCTCAGCTAACTCAACTCATTTAATAATTTTCTTCTAAACTAAAAACAAAATTTATACCGAAGATCTCTCATCTTTAACCAACAAGAATTCCAGAACACTGCCTTTCTCCACTATAAAGCCCATCACCACCGCCTTTATCCGCAGTCGATCCATCAACACCACCGTTAGCATTAAGCAAATCACACTACTCACAAACCACCAAACAAGCCAAGACACCACTAGCTACCACCACGCTGCCATTGCGCTATCAACCACCGTCATCACCACACGCCCACCCATGCCCAGGACCGTGACGCCAACCACTGCCATCGCCAAACGTCATGCTCCACCAAGCCAACATCCAGTCGCACATCATTGCCATCCCAGCTAATCGATCCTCATCTCCAACCGTATGCCTTCGCCGCCACCGTTGCAAGGAGTTGCCAACCACACCGCAACTACCGTTGCTATGGTCGGGGTGGATGGATTTTGGGGGTTTTCTACCGTTGCTGTGTGGTGGGGGTGGATGGATTTGGGGGGTTTTCATCGTGGTGGGAGGGGTGGATTATGGCGGCTGAGGTGGGTTGGTTGTGGTGATGGATGGTGATAGCATGGACAGTGGAGTGTGGGTGATAACGGTGATGGTGGATGGTGGATGGTGGATGGCGGTGGTGTGGGTAGTAGGGTGGACGTGATGGTGGCGTGGACAGTGGATAAAGGTGATGGTAGTGGTGGATAATGGTGGCATAGATAATGGGCGGGTGGCAGTGGCATAGACAGCATAGTGGTGGTGGATGGTGGAAGTTGTGGTTGAATGGTGGTTGTGAGTATAAGAAGGTAGTGGTGAGTATAGCAAGGTGGTGGTGAAGTAAAAAAGTGAATGAGAGAAAAGAGGAGTTGCGGTGGTGGTGGGGGTGGTGGTGGTGAAGAAGGTTATGGTGGTTGAAATAACTTTATTATTTTGTTTAATGTTATTTTTTATATTATTAGATTAACGACAATATAGAAAACAAAAAATATAATGGGAAAATGGAATTTAATAATATAATAATTGCTAAGATCACCAAAATCTGTTATCTGTTTTGACATTTAAGTGATGGAGGGAGAAACTAATGCTACCGACATAAGCATAAGGAAGGGTAGTGTAATTTCAGAATTCTCAAGGAGCTATCGGCTTTTTCAATAAATCTTAACGGAGATAAGTGTAATTTTTCCTAGAAGGAAATATATATACAAATCTATAAAATAAATGAATTTAATTTTCTAAAATGTCAATCTCATTTATTTAAGCTCAATACATTTTAACTTAAATTTTGCGATTAAGTGACTCAATACATTTTAACTTAAATTTTCCGATTAAGATTGATTATTACAAAAATGTGTTCCCTCTCCCCCTCTCTATGGCTGGAGATCAGATCAAAATCAATGAGATGAAAACAAAATAAGATTAATTTATAATTCTTTCTCTATTTTGAAAGTCTCGATTTATTTAGCTCAAACAATAAAAGTCTTATAATTTGTAAAGTAAAATACAACTAAAGCAATTGAATATTATTTATAGTTTAAAATTGTTTCTCACCCATTTTCACATTGTCAGAACCATATATACTACTAAAAAAATTAAAATCTAAGACCGCAAAATTATTTAGATTTTAAAACAATAACTTATCTTAATAAGAAAGATCACTTAACATGTTAAACCTACATATATTATCATGTCTCAATGTTAAATGAGAACCATATGCCCTAAGAACTTCCTATAATTTAAATGGTAAACGATTGTTTGCGCAAAGGGGTTAAATTAGGAATGCACATTAATTTGCAATAAACATGGATCATGGTATATGAACCTATATTTATGCAAAGAAATACCAATGTCAGCCCAATTGATATGTATATGTTCGTCTACCAGGAAAGACAATTAACATAATAAAAAATATTTACCCAACTTATTTGTTTTAGTACTAGAATTTCATTAAAAGTGAATTTTGACATGTACCACTACGTCTATTTTGTTGTAATTGTTATGTGAATTGGTAGTGGAAGTTGTGATTGAATTGATATCTTAACACGTTTTTGCTCTTAATATTTATCTATTGTTGATTGTTGTACAATATTAATTCAGAAGTTCAATTATATAGTACATGTGTGCATTGTGAAATTAGTAGCCATATTTAGTTATACTAAGATAACAAATAAAATAAAGTTAAAAAGTTCACAATTAAATAAAGCAAAAAGATAATCTATAGACCGGTACTAATAACATCAAGTAGGGGAGTAATAACATAAAGTTGCGTAAGGTGTGAAATGACCCACGAATAGAGTATAACCATAGTTGTCAAATTGAGATACAAATCATGTATCGTTTTTCTATATTTTGAATCGTTTGCCGTATTGTATCGAGTATCGTAAGATATTTAATATATGTAAAAATAGGACAAAATATGTATATTTAAAATAATACAAAAATCTTCCAAAAAAACACTAAATAATGTTAATTAATAATATTACAAAATTATCATTCTCAAAAATAAAAATATGCACGAAACAATAGTTAATGCATATGAAATACAACAAATAGATATTACAATTAAATGCATCATTATAATCCAAATCGAATTTACCGTATACAATATGTTATTAATCTTACCTTAACATATCATTTAAGTTTTAAAATTTTAATGTATAATTTTTAAGTTTTCAACTATTTTGTCCAGAAGGAAAAACTATACAAATATCATAAGATTCTTAACACAAGACGAGTAGGTATTTATGAAATAAGACAAATATTAAAGAAAAAATATCCTCAATATCTTAACTATGCAAAAATTTTTAATAATATTTATTTTCACAAATTAAATTTATCTAAAAAATTAGGTATTAATATATCATGTATATCGCATTATGTATCGCATATCGCATCATGTATCGTAAAATATATTTAGCATAAAATACAATATGTGATTATATCATTTTACTCTTTAATGTATCGAATCGTAAAATACGTATCATAAATATTAACAACAAAGAGTATAAACTAACATTCGCAGTCTCCAAGTGAGCCCTACATATTTTTTATCATCCCAATTTCCCTCTTAATCTCCTAAAACAAAGAGAGTCATGACATATTCCAAAGGATATCATGAACACATTCGTAGTATAGGTAAGTTCACACCCTAACCAAATATATGACAAAAAATACTCCAGGTGAGGTAATGGTGGTCCACTTTTATTGAGTAAGTAAAAGACAAAGATGAGCCATTTAGTGGCCATCGAACACTTCTTTTGTCGAGAGTACCACATGGCATTACTTACATGGTAGTACCTTATAATTTTCCCTTTCTCAATATGTTTCAAGCATCCACTTTCTGGTTTTTGGTTTATGTTTTTGCTAAATGTAATTTGAGCCTAGGAATCAGACTTCAGTTCACTCTCACAAACTTCACTTGTGCTTGCTGAAAGAATAAAAATAATTGGGTAAATTACACCTAGACCCCCTGCATTCTTATTATATATCACCGCCAACCTCTTTATTCTTAGAAATTACACTGCACCCCTTGACTGATTACACCATTAACGGAAAAAACAAAATGGCTCTTTTACCCTTATCCTTTATTTCTATTTTCTAACTAAACCACCCCAACCAAGGGCTCCCCTCATTGAACAACCATCTCTAACCCCAGCAGGAAGAGATGTAGACCAAACCCTAATGCCAAAACAATAAACGTGCTCGTAATTGTAGTAACAAATCGATTTAAATTTTTGACATATCTCCGGCGGCGGCCACCACATCAACAGCACCACCACTAATATCATGAAACCCTCTCCTCTCTTTCATAACATGAAACCCTCCCCTCTCTTTCTTTTCCTCATTCCTCCTCTGTGGTGTGGTGGTGGCGGCAAATCCATTGGATGGGGTTGAGGATGTTGCGAAGGGGGCGACGCCGCTAGTTCTCTCCTCGTGCGCTTCTTCTTCTTCTTCTTCTTTTTCTTCTTTCAGTTTGGGGGTTGGGTTTTTTCTTCTCAGGTAATTGACTTAGACGGGGCAAGCTGGTGGAGCTCCTGGTGAAGGAATCGCAGAGGGAAGAGAAGAGGAACCCTTCTCTCCTTCAACTCCCATTGGCCACGCCAAAAATACCTTTTTGATTTAAGAAACCCAAATTTGAACGCCAATAGGCAAGAAGTTCAATTCAATCCGATTTCAAAGCCCACTCTCATCGCTTTGTTGTATCAATTCTTTCAATTTCTAACTTGAATTGCTATTTTTTTGTGGGGGATGGTGGTGAAATTAAATGCAGGATGCGCTTGCCATGGGTGGGGAGTTCGAGATTCTAGAGAGAAGATCATTTGCTCTGATTCACCCCATTGTGATGAGCGGCTTGTTTATGTACACTCTGTGGGCGGGTTATTTGGGTTGACAATGGCGGCGGGTTCGGACAATACAAGATGAGATAAATGAGCTGAAGAAAGAAGCCAAGTGTTCCGGTCACTCCAGAATGTACCCCGGTGGAACCCCTTACTCCCTTGCCTGTCTAAGTCAAAATTCAATTTAATAACCTTTTAATGATTTTGCAAATAGATGGACTTGTGTATTGTCTATTGTGTGCACAAGAAACAGGGGTAAGAAGCTATCGATCGTGGGTTTTGTTTGGAAAGTGGGGAATCAGGGATGCCGACGACGACGGAGTTGCCGCCGTTGGTGGCGAATCTTTTTCTCGGCGGTCCTGTTCAGAAAGGGATGAGAGAGTTGGGATTTTCAGAAAAGGGATAAGGTAAAGTGTGGGGAGTGGGGGATGCCGACGACGGTGGAGTTGCCATCGTTGTTGGCGAAGCAATTACAGTTACAAGTTATTAACCAACACAAACAACTTAAAAACTATCACAAAACGAAACCAGAACACATAATAAGAAAATGGTGTCCAGTGAGCTGTTTCCCAAGCATTACCTCACTGTTCAACACCTAAATCACCAACCATTTACATTCTGTAGTTTTTTAATTCACCACCCATTACATGAAAACAATTTTGCTTTCAAATCAGAAAAGGAATAACTGTTGTGATATGTTAGAAAGGGATAAGAGAGAAGAAAGGGATAAGGGTAAAATTGGAATTTTATTTGAATTTATAGCTGATGTCTTCTTTTGCTGTTACGTCAACTAACAATGGACTAACGGAAAGATCGAAATGTTATCTATTTTGGTAAAGTAAGGGGGTATAGTGTGATTTCTAAGAATAAAATGGTAGACAATGATATATGATAAGAATGTAGGGGGTCTAGATATAATTTACCGAACATAATTTTCTAAATGTACATTTCTTGACGGAAGTTTCAAAAGGAAAAGATAAAATCTACCCTTGCACATTATGTTGGGATGCGTGGAGCCTAATACGCACTAAAGCACGGAATTCCAAAAGCCGACGCTAGCAGAGCACTAGTTGAGCGCTCGAGCACCGGTACTCCAGAATGGAGCGCTTGCAAGGCACTCGAGCGCCAGACCGCCCGCAAGGCACTTGAGTGCCAGACCATCTTGAGATTTCCAGTATAATATATGGTACTCGCTAAGCACTCGTCGAGCGCTTGAGCACCACCACCTCAGGACGTTTTAAACCTAGGGTTTCTTATATCGTTTTATGTTGTATTCGTTGCATAGATTGCCAAAAGACTCCTATGAGGCACGAAAATAGCCTAAAAAATATTGTATTATGTTGCTTTGCCCTATATAGTGAAAACCCGTACTATCCATGGACGTAGGCACTCTTGCCAAACCACGTACATCATGTGTTTCTCGTGTGATTGATTCTTGTGCCAGTTCTTCGTTCTTGTTCACGATCGTTTGCTTAAGATCTTGTCGGGACTTTATTCTTTAACCCCAACAACTGGTATCAGAGTTTTGGGTTTGTTAAGTGAAAGAAATGGCAACAGAAGACGGGAAGGTCAAGATTGAGAAGTTCACCGGTGTAGACTTCGAATTCTAAAAGATACAGATTGAAGACTATATGTACCAGAAGAATCTGTATCTATCCCTCGGGAGAGAGAAACCAGAAGGCATGAAGGAGGAAGAATGGTTACTCTTTGACAGACAGGCCTTGGGGGTTATCAGATTATCCGTATCGTGGAACATCACATTCAATATTGCAAAGGAGAAGACGACAGCGGGTTTGATGGCGACATTAACCAACATGTATGAAAAGCCTATTGCAGTCAACAAAATTTATCTGATGCGAAGATCATTCAACCTGAGGATGGCAAGGTAGGCCAGTTGCAGATTACTTGAATGACTAAAACATGATTACAACTCAATTAAGTTCCGTGTCGATTGAGTTTGACGATGAGGTACGGGCGTTGATTCTTTTGTCCTCCTTACCTGAGAGTTAGAATAGCATTGTAACAACCGGGAGTAACTTATCGGGAAAGTCAAAACTGAGGTTTGATGATGTTCGAGACCTGATTCTCAGTGAAGAAATCCAAAGAAGAGAAGCGGGTGAAACATCGAGATCAACTTTGAGTACATAGACGAGAAGAAAAACAACAGACGAAAATTTTGATCATAGAAGGTCAAAATCCAAGAGAAGGAGCAAGTCTAAAGGGGTGCTATCTGCTAAAACTGTGGGAACAAGGGACATCTCATAAAAGATTGTAAGGCACCAAAGAAAGGCAAGAATAGTCAGAATTCTGCAAATGCCACAGCTGCAGAAGACATTCATGACACCTTGATTTGCAGGGTTGACAGTCCAATGGAGTTTTGGATTCTAGATTTTGGCGCATCATTCCATTCTACATCACATTGGGAAATCATGAAAAACTACATTAGCGGTAATTTCGATAAGTTTTTTTTAGCTAATGATGAACCTTTGAAGATTATGGGTAAAGGGGATGTCTAGATCAGTTTGCCAAATAGGTCTGTATGGAAGGTGCTAAATGCCAAACATGTAACGAAGTTGAAGAGGAATCTGATTTCTGTGGGGCAGCTTGACGACGAGGGTCACGTGGTCAATTTTATTGGTGGACCGTGAAAGATCACAAGGAATCCCTTATAGTTGCTCAGGGAAAAAAGGAAGGTACTTTGTACATGACGACAAAAATAGAAGTCTCATATTTGTTGTTGATACTAAAATTGTTTCGGATCTCTAGCACCGAAAGCTGGGACACACGAGCGAGAAAGAGATATAGACACTCTTGTCAGGTGAAAAGTTACTGGGGTTGAAATCCATCAACTTAGATTCATGTGAAGACTGTATCTTTGGAAACCGGAAAAACTTTGAAAACAGAGAAGTTAGTGCTTGTTCATACAAATGTATGGGGACCTGCATTAGTTTCATCACTTAGGGATCATCCTAGTATATTGATACTAGGTTCAAAGAGTTCTGTGCTTTGAATAGAATCAAGATGGAGAAGACTCCTCCAAGAACACCTCAGCTCAACAGGGTTGTTTAACGGATAAATAAGACATTGACTAAACGTGCCAAAAGCATGAGGATACCTATGATTTGCCACAGATGTTCTGAGCTGGTGCAATTAACACTACGACTTATTTGGTGAATCGTGGTCCATCTGTTCCTTTGGAGGGAAAGATACCCGAGGAAGCCTGGAGTGGTAAGGAGGAAAACCTGTCATTCCTAAAAGTTCTTAGCTTCATTTCTTATGTTCATGTCGATGTTGGTGATGGGAATAAACTTGAATCTAAGTTTGTTAAATGCACCTTTATTGGATATGACACAGATGAGTTTGGTTATCGATTCTGGAATAATTAGAATTGGAAAATCATTCGTAGTAGGGATATCGTATTCAATGAAAAGGTTATGTATAAGGATAGGACCGTAGTTTCTGATATATGTCCTACAAATTCTGAACATGTTGAGTTAGAGAAGATTTCTGAAAAAGATATGAATAGTAGGATATAGAGTAACCTTGGAAAATGGTTCAGTAGGAAGAACTGCATACTCTTGTGACAGAGTTGAGACGGTATGCTAGAGTCCCTAAGCCTACACAACGATATTCTCCACCATTGTACTATTTGTCGTTATCCGACAGGGTGAACTAGAATGTTATGATGAGGCATCACTGGTTGATGATTCAATCAAGTGGAAGTTAGCTATGCAGGATGAGCTGCATTCTCTCGTGAAAAATCATACATGAGAATTAGCTGAACTACCACAGAGGAAGAAGGCATTGCATAACAAGTGGGTTTACCGGATCAAGGAAGAACATGACGGAAGCAAACGATACAAAGTCAGGTTAGTTGTGAAGGAGTTTCAACAGAAAGAGGGGGTCGACTACACAGAAATCTTTTCTCCAGTTGTGAAGTTGACGACAATCAGAATTGTAGTAGCTGAAGATTTGTACCTTGAGCAAATCAATGTAAAGACAGCATTCCTCCATGGTGGTTTGGTGGAGGATATATACATGAAATAGCCATAGGGATTTACAGCACGTGGAAATGAGGAATTGGTACGTAAGCTCAAGAAGAGTTTGTATGGTTTGACATAAGCACTGAGACAATGGTACACGAAATTCGACGAGTTTATGAGCCAGAACAGTTTTATCAGATGCCAGGCAGATCATTATTGCTATTTCAAGAGGTTTGATGACAGTTACATTATTTTGCTTCTGTATGTCGACGATATGTTTATTGTCGGGTTAAGCATGCAGAAATAAATGAATTGAAGGGTCAACTGTTAAAACAGATTGAAATTAAAAATCTGGGTACTACAAAATAGATTCTCAAGATGAGGATTAAAAGGAACAAAATTGCAAGGACTTTGATGCTATCACAAGGGGAACATGTGAAGAAGGTTGTGAATAGATTCGGTATGCAAAATGCAAAACCAACGAGTACATCATTGGCTAGTCAATTCCGACTTGCTAAGAATCAGTCACCTAAGACCGAGGAGGAGGAGCAGGAGTACATGCAACGGGTTCCATATGTCTCAACCGTCGGAAGCCTAATGTATACTATGGTTTGTACCAGGCCGAACATCTCATATGCAAGGGAAGTCATCAGTAAGTACATGAGCAATCCGGAAAAACAACATTGAGAGGCAATGAAATGGATTCTCAGGTATTTGAGAGGTATCACAGACGCGGCATTATGTTTCAAATGGAGTTCGATGGATTTATAGCGTTATGTGGATGCGGATTTAGATGGTGACACAGATCATAGAAAGTATAACCAAATATGTTTTTACTTTGGGTGGTACGACAGTCAGTTGGGTGTCTCAATTGCAGAAAATAGTGGCTCTATCTACGACGAAAACCGATTATGTCACCATCACTGAAGCTAATAAGAAGATAACTTGGTTATATTATTTTCTAGATGAATTAAGTAAGAAGGAGGGCAATGTTCTATTCAGTGATAGTTAAAGTGCCATTCATCTTGCAAAGAACCCGATATTTCATTCTAGAACGAAACACATTGAGGTATCATTCCATCCGCTCACTTTTGGACGATGTGAGGGCAATGTTTTCTAATTTGTTGTTGCTAGGTTGATTCGCTGTGCAACGGTGATGTTTTTTTGATAACAGTATTGGGTCATCTGTTAGATTAGTTTCCAAATGGAAGATTATTGGTATGTGTGGAGCCTAATAAGCGCCAGAGTACGGAATTCCAAAAGCCGGTGCAAGCAAAACGCTAGTTGAGCGCTCACAAGGCGCTCGAGCACCGGACCACCTTGAGGTTTCTAGTATATTGCGCTCGTCGAGCACTTAAGCGCCGCCACGCCAAGACATTTTAAACCTAGGGTTTCTTATATTATTTTGTATTGTATACATTATATGGGTTGCCAGAAAGACTCCTAAGAGGCACAAAAATAGCCTAAAAACTATTGTATTCAACATCTTTGCCCCATATAGTGAAAACCAGCAACATCCGTAGACATAGGCACTATTGCCAAATCACGTACATCTTGTGTTTCTCGTTTGTGATTGATTCTCGTGCTTGTTTTTCGTTCTTGTTCGGGATTGTTTATCTCAAGATCCTGTCGAGGGTTTGTTCTTTAACCCCAACATATTACACCCTATGAAACCTGACTTATCAATCTAATATGAGCTTCTAGGGCAATTTCTTATGTCTGAATTGAAACATATCTAAAATCTGCACAATTGTATTTAACTTCGTTTAAGGTAATAATTCATCAATACAGAACATCAAGACCGAACATCAAGACCATTTACACTAATGTCCTATCAATATTAATATTACTATTTTAATGTACAATTAATAATCTCTAATTAATTGGAACAGAGGCTTAGTTTCGTTTGGCTTTGTAATATATAATTAATGCCAATATTAATACCTGAAAAAACCTACAGTACCCTTGCCTAAAATATAAAAATGTATTCTTCAATATAAATTTACAAATCACTTGACTTGATTTATAAAATTATGGTGTTACGTTTTGCTTGGTTTTCTTCAAAAAGAATAACATAGTTATCTTAAAAACACAAACTAATAGGTATGATGAAATTATCCCACCTTACACATTTTCATTTCTTAGGAGTATGGTCGTTAGTTTCAACAGGCTAAGAATATTTTCATTTCTTAGGAGTATGGCCATTAATTTCAACAGAAATAAGAACCTATCGATAGTGTTTAGTCTAGAATTCTGCACAAGTTGCGAGTATATTTATGATTAGGAAAAAATTAGTATTTAAAAAGTGCTTGAATTATGCAATTGCTTTGCCTTCTGAAAGTAAGGTGATAGTTTCACTTCAAAATAAATAACTACTAACGAAAATTACTTTTGAGCCCTTCGAAAAATTAACATCATGGGACCAAAATAAGAATGTGACTAACACTTACTCCAGGAGCCAGCTCATAAAACTCTTGAAGCATATCTTCCTGTAAATCATCAGTATTGTGGTTCTTCATAGATGTATCTTCCTGGACAGGGCACTGCTCCTCTATGTTCATAGCTTCTGCGGCACCAAAATGACATAAATTAAAACTCAAGAATATCACTTAAGAACTTTGAAACAAGAAATGTTTGCAACGATGTTCCTGTTAAGTTGGTCAGATCAAAAGTATCGAAGGAAAAGTTTTTGAGTTTAGAACATTGATGTGTGTATATATGCCATCCCATTACTGCTACAGTCACCAAAAAAAGTAAAATTGAACGAACAAAAACAAAACAAAATTGAGAATGGCTGTTAGTAAGCTACATATTACAAGTAAGACAACATCAAGAAAATAAAACAAATGCATTGATCAATGGAGTTGGAAACATAGTGCAATGTGAATCCACTTGGAACAGTGTTACGGCTGCAAATGAGCCAATCCGAGCGGAACCGAGCTGTAAGTTGTTACCACTCATCTCGTGTTCATGACAAACCTAGCCATGTCTGCTCACAGATCAGCTTGTGATCTTTCATAAGCTCATGAGCCCGGCTCAACACAGCTCATTTGAGCCATGGTGGTAAATATGGCTAATACACGTCAAATTGCGGTGGCCAAATATTTCAAGGGAAAACAAACTCATGCTTTAAATATGTCTGATAAATGGACAAAACTTGTCCCCGAATGCTTTATGTAACAACCCCATGCTGCATTGGAAGTTAGCATGGGTGATCTTGAGTATGTAAGTATGAGCAATGAACCCAAATGAGCTTCCCTTGCTAGGCCTTCTGGGTGAGTTCTTATGGTTGTTATTCTTTAGGTATCGGACAAATGAGTGGTGTGTGGGCCACACTTTTGTGTTTTGTACCGTATTGTATATACATCTATAGAAGGATCCAATTTTAAATAGTTAGTCACGAAACATTGAAGGAATTAGAATTAGCTACTGCCGGGCCTATGATTGCAAACCAAACTCTTGGGCATGGGCCCAGGTTTGGCTCGTTTATAAAATGAGCTTCAAAATGCAGGGCTCATTTATTTAATCAATGAACAAGCACAAAATGAGCTAAATAGCAAGCAGAGCCCAAATTGTTCAAAATATTTGCAACCCTAATTGTGATCTATTATCAAACCACTCATCTTCATCGAGCAGAATTACAAATTGGTCACTGGCATCACTATACATAACACTACAATTTAAATTCTTTGGCATCTGTCAAAATCCACCATAAAGCCAACCCCTGTTACATGGAAGAAGAGCATAGGCTTTCAAGTGGCCGCGCCAACCCACCCCCAGCCCCTAACAAAAAAAAAAAAGAGAGAGAAAGAGAGCCAAAAGTTCCAAAACCATCCCTTGTAGTGTATACAGTTTTGATGAATCCCTCAAGTTATTGAAGGGATGGCTCCCCCATGCTATTTTTTTCTTGTAGAAATGCCTTCATATTTAACACATCTATATTAAAGAATTCAATAAAATATGAGTATACGTGTTTAATTCACATATAAAACCCTTTTTTATTAGCATTTTTGCTATATCCATTAGTTGATTGTCTTTCTTTACATATAATTTAGTTGAAAAACGTGGAAGTATATTACTTAATAAAGATTTAATTAAGTCCTTTCCTTTAGCCTTCCCCAAAAATAATTTATGCCTTACTATCTCTTATACGTCACGGTGTAATGGTTGTGGCTAATATAACCTTCTTGACCACAAAATTATGACAACCTTCAAGGTTGTTCTCAAAAAACTTGTCTAAGCTGATAAAATATGCATGACTTTGCCTAGCTGGCCGCCTTCCAGTCTTCCAAACTATTGGAAATCAGAGGAATACTGCAATTGTTGCCCAATAGAACCTATGAAACAAAATTAACAGTGAATGTACTTAGCTAGATGCATTGCTTTGCCAATTGAGTACACATGGCACAGCGCCAATGGTGATGTAGGTATGTGGGGGAGGGTAGACCCGGCTAATGAAGTCTAGAAAGATGGAGTGCACTTTAATGATCGGAGACCACTAGAGATGAAAGATTTAAGAACTCAAGACAACCTTAGAGAGAGGAAGGGTAGCAATGGAGAACTTTAACTAGAGATGGTCTGAGAATTAATGGCTTGTGTTCCAACATCCAAGAGCTGAGTGTTAGCTTTTTAGTTTTTATAACTTAAGGGGGAGGAAGGGTCAACTCTCTTGATTACATGTGGTCCCTCATTATTGGCTCGACAGATAGAAGGTGACAAACTCCTCTAAAGTCTTTGGTTTAGATCTCGGGTTTCGTATTATCGAATATGCAAAAACCATAAGGTAATAGGTATGATTCGTATTATCGTATTATGCAAAAAGAATAAGGTAATAGATCTCGGGTTTCGTATTATCAAGTGTCTTGGTTAATGCCCCTCTTTCTCTCTATGACTGGTCGCGGTGGAGCTTCCCTCATGGAAGTTGACTACATTAACAAACTCTTCACTCTAGCCTCTAAATTACATGCCTCGTTTGGAACTGAGCAGAAATACCTAGACCTTGCTCTCAATTTAAGATTACATTGTCTAATCATTTAAGAAAATGTTGAATATGTGGCGGCATTGAGTTATAGCATGATTGACTGGTTGAGAACACTACGAGAAGGTTGTTTTCTTCAATGTAGAAAAGGCATGGAAGAGACTGCTCAATGAAGATTGATGACCGAGTTAAATTATGCTGAGCCGTACAACTGTTGAATAGAGCTCAATTTTCCCAATGCTTGACAAGCACTAATGTGCTAGGCCTATGAAACACGGGTGCGGGTACATGATACAAATATGCTAGTACAATAAAATTTAAAAACATAGGTTACGAGTATGCCTTTGGTACGGTGGTAAATTTATTTATTTTTTTGTACCATTTAGCATTACATTACATATATGCTAAATACAAAATTATTTTTTTGCTTATGAGAGAAAAAAATAAATGTTTAGATCATACAAGAAAAACAAATATTAGCTGATATAAGCACTGTCGTCCCAAGGATGTGTCTTTGGCAATTACTAGTTGGGATTGCAAATGACGAATACTTATTGGGTTGGACAACAATTGCTATGGCAACCGTATTAGTTGAAAACAGTTTTCTACAATTGTAAACCCTAAGTGAAAGTATCAATAGATATATTTTCTCACACAAATTTAAAATTTTAACATTTTTATTAAATTAAAGAATTTAAATTATTTTTTAATACTCAAATTTATCTTTATATCAAAAGAGATAACATATTATTTACTCTAGCGTACTGATGTTGTACCCAACAACTGAAAAAGTACCCGGTACTTTCTTGTCGTACCCGATACGTACCGATGCCATACCCGTACCCAGTACGAACCCAATGTGTATACAGCTCCATTTCCAAAGTACCCGTGCTTCGTAGTGATGGGCACATAAATGATCAAGTCCATATAGAGTGATAGTCTCGTGAGCCCAGGGCTAATTAAGAGAGTCAGCTAGCAAAGTGGTTATAGAGCGAAGATGTCCAGCTTACAAGAGCCAAGCAATCTAAACAGGAAAGCTCTTTGAATATGAAGATGGTCATTCCAGTGGCCATGATGATAAGAAGTGTAATCATATATCATACTATTGGAAAAGGTATAGCAAGCCTCTCTATCCTTATATTTCTTCATCGCCCTCTTGTCCCTTCGCTCCTCTTATTCTCATGATACATTCAATACTTAGCTTAGTAAGCTTGTTGAGACATTATGCACTACTTATACTAGTTGTTCCAAAGCTACTATAACAAATTCAGGTAATATTACAAGTGCTGCTATTTTGCCTCCATCATGAGTCATATTCCGAAGCCAGTTCCCACAAATCTGGTAATTCATCCTTATTTTCTAATTTGACTCTCATACTTAGCATCATATCTTAGCTCATTGGTCATCTCACTTGATCTATAGGCGAAGATGTACTTTATCCCAATTTGACCCTTTCTTTATCTCTAGTCTTTGTGTTCCCAATTTTTCTTACAATTAGCTATATATTAATCAATTAACTAAAACATTAACTTGTTCTATAACATTTTCTTCTACTGGTGTTTTTCAAGACGTCTAGACCAAGATGATGGTTGATTCAGAGCATGAGAAAGACAGCCTATACTTTTTGAATGTTGATCACCATCCTATTACCAACTCATGTGCGTTAAGTATTTTAGTTTCTCCTCTTTAGTAGCATCCTCGCTTAGGTCACACTTCTTTGACTAAACTGAGCTATTTCATCTTTGATTTCTATATCTACGTTAAATTGTCAAACTTGGTAATTCGGAAAACATCACCATAGCTCTCTTCCTTATAGTAGTCACAATCATAAGTTAAAATTTTTTGAGGTAGTTCATACAGACATTCAAGGGACTTCTCGAACTCTTAGTATTTTGGTATCTTTATTTATATCTTTTCTCGCATAACCTCATTGTTTTAATGAAACAAAAATCTGAGTTGCCTTGTGTTCTATTTAGGTTTTATAATTAAGTTTATACAGAATTTGGCAAGCACATTAAGGTTTTTCAATCTGACAAAGCCTTAGAATACATATGGACTATTATTGAATTTGTATTGATCAAAGTATCATTCATCAAATTAGTTGTGCTCATACTTCTCATTAGAATATTGTGGCAAAGCATAAATATTATGGCACAGCGTAAGCATTGTTGCATTCCGCATGCTCCTTGCTTTTTCAAATAGAGGTACTGAAATAGTTTTAGAGTGATGTTCTTATATGTTATCTTATTAACCATATGCCTTTCCTCAATTGAAGTCTCCATTTTTTCTTTGTTATAACCCAACTCTTTCCCCTTTTCCCTCACTCCTCAAGTATTTGGTTTTGATGCTTTTGTTCATATTCTAGATCTCGATCTTGATAAGCTCTTTTCTCAAGGCCGTAAATGTGTTTTCCTCAGGTACTCTCGTACTCAAAGGGGATACAAATGTTATCATCTTGATCTCATTGATAATTTGTTAGTGCTACCGTTTTCTTTTCTTAGTCCACTTCCTTCATTTCAACAAATGAATAGTTATCCTCTGACCTTATATATTCTCGTGAGAGGGAGTTTATTTCTCCCACTTCGTCACTGCCAATCACTTTCCCTGTCTAAATGCCATCAATCTGTTGTTCTTCCTTATGGTTTTCAGCATTCCACATCTAATCATTTTTCTTTTGTTTGTCATTCTTCTAATGATAATTGCATTGACCATATGTTGATGATATTATTCTTTCCGATGACGATTCTGTTTATATTGTTGACTTAAAGTGGCATTTGAGTCAACACTTTTATACCAAATGCTTAGGTGTCGTTAATTACTGTCTTAGAATTGAGATTGTTTGCAATTATTAGGGTATTTCTCTATCTTAAAAAAAAAATTGTTCTTGATCATTTGTTTGAGACCAACTTTTCTTGGTGCCCATCCTGTTAATAGTCCTAGGATTCTAGGATTAAGCTTTGATGATAATCGTGGAACTTTCTTTCATGATATCGATCATTATTGTCTTCTAATTAGAAAATTGATTTATCTCATGATTACTAGTCCTAACATTACTTATGTTGTTGGGGTGGTTAACCAATATATACATGCTTAATACGACAATGTTTGTCGTAACTTATGTTATTTGAATAGTACTCCTAATTGTGATTTGTTATATTGACCCTCTAATTCTCTATCTACTGTTATTTTTCGTAATACAAATTGCATTGATATTCCCTCTAATCCGTAGTCAACCACATTTGTTGGCAACAATCTCGTCACTTGGTATAATGAAAAATAGACCATGATTGCTCATTTAGATGCATCTATGCCATACGGCTTTAAAGATGTGAGTTCATCTCTTCTACATAATTTTGGCATTACTACTTTTTTGCAAATGTTTTGTAACAACTAGGCCGCCATTTTTATTACTAATAATCCACACTTTCATGAGTGGACTAAATATATCGACATTGATTATCACTTCATTCAAAATTTGTTGATACAAAAGTATATTGCCACCCCTTATATTCGCTTGGAAGATTAGATATAAGAAATCTTCACCAAGCCCTCAGCTTTTCATCTTTCCATTACTTGTCTTTCAAGTTAGGCGTGTTTAATCTCTATACTCCATCTTAAGATGAGATGTTAGAAGTATTTATTTTTATATAAGGGTACCATTGCAATCCTGTTATGATGTGATTTAATATAAATAAATGTGAGGTAAAAGGAACTAATTAATGTTCCCTAAAACCTATTTCCTAATATTTATTTTCACCCCTCCCCTTCTTTTCATCCAACCCTAAGTTTTATGTTCTTTGCACTTTAATTGGAAGCAATTTACCATTTTTTAGTAGAATATCCTTGATAGCAGATGTGTTGTTGCTTCAATGGTTACACTAATAATAAAGTCAAAATGCAAGAAAATATGATCTCTATGTTGAGTTAACTAAAATAAAATAAAAACTTGCAATCTAACCAGTATATGAGGTACCTTCATCGTTATTTGAGATGTTATGTTCAACTGGGGGTTCATGTAGCTTTGTTGGGTCCCCTCCATTGGCAACTCTCTCTCGTAATCCTCCGAGGCATGTCTACACATACAAGTATATAATATAAAGAGAGAACAGGTGTCTGGTAATTCTAACAAACATAAAGTTTTCAGCCTAAACTCTGTATAAGGTTATATAAAAAACTATGAATGTTCACCTCTGAATACAGGATATGTTCCTAAGAATAATTGAAAAATAAATACCTGTAAATACTAAATAATTGAGGAGGTTAGAAGTAACAGATTAGGAATGGCATTAGATATGCCTTCAGTGGCACGGCATACCTACTGTTGGCAGAATCATATATAGTTTCTACTTTATTTCCTTCCTAATTCTGGATTATAGCGCTTCGCTTTTCCTCTTCCATTGTACAAAATACAAATGATAAATTACATCAAGAGATGAAAAGGAAACTTGTATTCAGGAAGAGCTAAACATCACTGTTTCTGACTCTAAAACTGTAATTGGTCTCAATTTTGTCAGGAAACTCCTCCTGAAGTTGGAGTACAGTTCCTTTTTTCTTCTTAAGCCCATTACAATGGGATACACGAAAAGAGTAGCACTCCCTTTGCTCAAAAACGCCTGTTCCTGACACAGATGATAGCTAGGTACCAATACACCAAGAGACTTTACAGGCTAAGCTGTGCCAAGTACAAGATTATCACTATGCCACTTCATAGAGATTTTGTCACCAAATACATTGATAATATATAATGATGCTTGTTTACTATCTTGGAAAAATTACTTCACCCTTTTTGGTGAGTTTGAGAACAATATTCACTATTTTGTTATATATACCCCAGGTGAATGGTGATAAATAAATCATTCCTTTTATAATGGCAGGAGTTTAGTTACCTAAGAGAAGAACATTTTACCTTGACACGTTTTGTAGCGCCAACTTGTTCCACCTTGTGTACAAACTGATCAAATGAGTAGTAAGGAATCAAATGTGAATGCCATTCAGCATAAAGCCCAATCAGGTTCCCCAAATCACTAACCTGCATAAAATCCACAAATATGCTTTAAACAATGAGGTTGTGCAGCTATTTTACAAAAGACTGAAAATAGCCAATCACAATCAAACATATTGAAATAATAATAATATAAATGAATACTTCTGATTGGCGAGTGCCAATTTAGCGTTAATAAAAACCTATGAAGCATGAATACGGACAAGGATACGAACATGGGAGACGACAATCTTCAAGAAAATCAAGATACAAACACGGCAAAGATGGGGAAAAATATATTTCATTTATATTTTATATTTTTTCTTTGAGATATGAATATAACATCCGCAAACAACTAAAACATGGAAAACTGACAATTCAACATAAAATAAAATAAAAACACTCAAAAGTTATAAGCAATTTTTGCCTTCTCTCAATTTCACCTTTAGTTTCTACATGCTACAACTTGACCCTTGAACAATCATTTTATAATTTGCACCAAACATTCAAGTTGTAGGATTAAATAAAGGACACACACGTCCTCAATTTGTCCCATGTCATGTTCAAGAAAAAATAATAAAAATAAAAATTGAACACGCCACGCGGGGTATCCAATACACAAAACTGTAAGTTTGACGTGTGTTCAGTGAATGTGTGTCCATATCCGATACACGTTGGACATTGACACGGAACCTAAAACGGAGTGTCATGCTTGTAGGAAAAAACCAAGAGACTCGGAACACTACCTGTAATGTACATAATGAGAATTTATCACCCAAAAAACAGCTTAGGTCGCTTTTACCCAATAAACAGGCTCAAGTTTTAGTCTCCATAAATTACATATCAAGAAAATGGCACAATTCACTAGGTCGCATTTGAGTTTCAAAACATTTGAGTTACAATACGCGTGAGTGAGTTACAACTTATATGAAAAAATGTGGTGTGCATCTTTATCTCTTCATATCTTGAATCTTGAGCTCTATCTGCCTCAGCAACTCCACTCCTACACACAAAAAGCTATTTGTACCCTGCATTTTTGGATCATACCTTGCACCGAATCTGTCAGAATGCATGAATCTTGAAGGCATTTTAATGTTACTTTTATTCGTACATTAACTAAGAACTAAATAACTTCATAGATTCTAAATCTTATACGCATGTTGACTTGTGATGGTTTACTAACGATTTACTTCTTGGTCACATACTTAAATTCTACAGACCTTAATGGGCCAAATAGTTTGGCAACTATTTCCCTGCTACCGTATCTATGGAAGGATCCAAAGATTTTCTTTTGACACAAAAACGGAAAAAAAAAAAGAAAAGAAAAGGCATACCAGGAAATTACATAACAATAGCATTGTTATGATTTATTCACTTGTTGTGTTGGTTCCTTCGATTTCATGCCATCAGTTTATTTCAAACTTACTGGAAAAACCATATTTGAGTTACCTACATCCATAGTTTTAAAAACCAGCCATTACCATTATGCAATGGCAGTACCTAACAGTTTCGGTGGCCACTAATACACTTTATGGCTGGTTTTTTGGTGACAGAAATTCCCACATGCAACGGTTGTCGTAACGGGTGTTATAACAACTAACAAGCTTAACAGCTCGTAATAGCGTTGTTACAAGCCATTATTGTTGGGATGTGTGGAGCCTAATAAGCACTAAGTACGGAATTCCAAAAGCCTGCGCTCGCAGAGCGCCAGTACTCCATAAGCTAGCGCTTACGGGGCGCTCGGTGGGTGCTCAAGCGCTAGTGAGTCCAGCAAGTCTAGACTAGGGCGCTAACAAGGCGCTCGCAAAGCGCTCAAGCGCTAGACTACCCCGAGGTTTCCAATATAGGGCGCTCACTAGGCGCTCATCGAGAACTTGGTCACAGAGAATTTGGTGAGGCAGGAAAAACAACCTAAAACTATTGTATCTTGGATCTTTGACCTACATAGTGAAAACCAGCAGCACTCGTCGACATAAGCACACTTGCCGAACCACGTAAATTTTGTGTTTCTTGTGTGATTGTTTCTCGTTCCTATTTTTTGTTCGTGTTCGTGTTCGTGATTTCTTATCTCAACATCCTGTCGAGAGTTTGTTGATTGAAATCCCAACAATTACAACCTGCAACGGTGCTGTTAGGGCCTTTACGGCGACCATAACAACCCTTCGTGGTGTGAATCTGCTGAATCGATTTTGGGCAACATAGACTCAACTTCTTCCACTCTTTTCAACAAATAAGCATTCCATAACAGCCAAGACTATCTTCCATACTTGGGTGAAAATTCATATATGAGATTTGGCTTAAGATTTCTCTGACTTTAGCAATCGATTGATCGCATCTCTCCCTTCCGAGCGAGTTCCAACAGGTAACACAGCATTGTTCTTCCCATTTTCGATTAGTTCTTAAAGAAAGAGATAAGGAAAATGCCCATATCAACTTAATATGGATTCTTCAACTTACTGTTACTAATTTGGTTGAAACTAAAAAAGTTACAATGGAAAATACATTTCCAAAGCAGTTAAATGTTTCATCCATCGTCAATAACCTAACATCTTTAGAATTGTTTGATTGGAGTTTCTTAAAAAAGCAAGTTCGACTAGTGAAATATGAATTTTAGAACAATACAAGACAAGGATGAGCATATACTAAAAGTTAAAACTTTGAATGTCATATCACTATTAAGTGTAAATTATGAGACATCTTCATGATTGAATAGTATGACCCATGGCGTGACGAGTTTTTTATCTGGACATTGATGCAATGTGTCAAAATCGACTCCTATTACTAGAGATTCACTATTCAATGGAAAAATATTTGCCTTGATAGTAGGAAAAGAAATTGTGCTGGTAAAGAAGAGGCTACTAGACACCTTTGGAAGCTCCTAGTGTTTTGCATCCTATGTAAAAAAAAAATTAGCTTGAAAAATTACTCTAAATATAATACGAAGTCATGAAAAAGGGAATGAAACATAATAATTATAACTAAATTTCTCTAATACTTCCATCGTATTTTGGTTTCCTCATTGCTTCCAAGGTAACTAAACAAGGAAAAGTGATTTCCTTTACATACATTCATCATTCGTTTTACCTAGCCAAATCCATGAACCAAATGAAGCATTAAATACCCTTTTGTGAAGGTTTTAAACATCTTAAATGTCTTTAGGAAAAAAATATGTAATTCACTTTGTGAAGATATGAATAATATTCTCTTTTTTTTTCATATTTTTAGACATTTCGTGGAAAGCATGTTCTAATCCTTTTGCCCAAATGATTCTCTAGCAATATAGCATATCTTATATGCATTTTTTGTATTTCCTAAAAATTGCATCTTCTTTCCAATAAAGTTTTTCATCATTCTATCCAATTGGAATTTCATTGTAAAGTCATAAGCACGTATTTTAATTATGAATCATTTCTGCACTTAAACTTGCCATATAACTTTTGGATCATGGTGCCACTTTCTTATGCTATGGGGTCTCGAAGACTAAACTTGCCATATAACTTTTGGATCATGGTGATCATCTTCTATATTGGATGCATCAAGCTTTCCTTTCTGCAGTTTAACTTACCACTCCAGATACAATGGGGATTTATGTCTGTTTGTGAAATTCCATACACTTCAAAAATTATTTTTACATCAATTTTTTCTCTTTCAAATTACCTGTTATTCTGTTAAAGACTTTTTTGCCACAGTTTGAAAAAATTCTTATATGCATTTCAGTAACTTCTTTCCTAGTATTTCACTCTGCCTCCAGCATAATTTTCTTCAACATTCATTTGATTTCATATGAGTTTCTTACTGGTTACCCAGTAAAAACTTATCCTATTTCTATAGTTCACATTTCACTTATATTTATTCACAAGAGCTTGTATTCCGACTCTAACCAGTTACCTCTCCCATACACAACCATCCTCTTAGGCCTTTTGTGTCCATAAAATGCCGTTGTAAAAGATGAATAAAATGAAAAAGTGAGGAAGAGAAAATGAGACACTATACGTCATGTTTGATTACGCGTATTGGATTAGTGGGAATGGTAATGACTTGAAATATTCAAATTACTAATGTGATGAGATTACTATTGAGAAATGAATTCCATACTATTTGTTTATTTTAGAGAGCGGATTATATAATAATATGTTTGTTTTGATGAAATTAATAAATCAATTATACAATTATTTCTTACAAAGTACATATTTACCATTCAAAACAAAACAAAACAAAAGTATTTGAAAAATGCTAACTACCGCCCAGTAGACGATGGATTATAACTCTGAGTAGTGAGAGGTAAACACTTAATTATTTTGTTATTATCCGTCGTCCATTAGGCGGTGATTAGAACAACCAAAAATATTTTATGCGTGACAGGGGTATAATGTAATTTAGGCCTTAATCCTATTGCTAATCCTACCAATTTAGCTAATTGGCAATTCTAACGGTATTACTAATCCCAATCCCTTTGTCACAAACAACCCACTTGTGGAACCCACCGAATATCTAATCTAATTCATCCCCAAATCCCCTAATCAAGCATGGTATGTGAAAATGGAGATCCACATATGGATTAATGTGAATGGGTATTGCTAATTCTACCCATTTGGCTCATTAGCAATTCCAATCAGATTACTAATCTCAATTCGCTTGCCAAACCCTTATGACTAATCTAATCTCATCCCCTAATCAAACATGGCGTATGGAAATGGAGGTCCATAGATGGATAAATGTGAATCAGTACCTCGTGTCCACGGCCACGACACTTGAAAGCGTTAGGAAAGTGGCGAAGGACATAACCGATTCCGTCGTTGGAGAGAAGAAGCTCGGGGGTGAGCTTGGGTCTCGATCTGGGTACCTTCTTGGGCTTCTCGGAGGATTTCTGCGGCGGATTTGAACCGGAAAAACCATCGCCGGGGGCCTTGAAGGTTGAGGAATTGGTTTTGGAGTAATCGGAGGATGAATTTGGGTTTGGGTTGGGATTTGAAGGGCAGTCTCGAGACCAATGGCCAGGGCGGCCGCACTTGTAACACCCAGTCGGCGCCGCCGCACCACCGCCACCGCCGTTGTCCATGGACGATCGATCTTTAGTGTGGACAAAGGTATGAAAATTACAGGATTGTGCGTGTATATACATACAGAGGACTGTATTGAGTAGATTTTGGCGGGAACTAGGAAGGAAATAGAACAGTAACCGGCGTTTGGCAACGTTTATAGTTTTTTATTTTTATTTATAAAAAAATAAAAATATATATTTTTATTTATATTTATAAAAAAATTAAAACAAAAATATATTTAATAAGATAAATATTTGAAAAGTAGTAGTTAGAAGTAAAAGATACATTCAATCAAAATTTGTTTACAAAATAAGTAAAAATATATTTTTTCTGTTTTTTAAAATTTTATAAATTTTAAAAACTGTTTACAATTTTTTAAAAATAAAAAAAATTACAAAATATGTTTTTGTTTATAGTTTATAAAAAAAAATAAAAATAAAAAATAGAAAACATAAATATTACGAAACGGGCCTAACTATTTCATGTAAACGCTGCCAATAAAATCCTCTGTAGCACATTAATATGGGCTTGATATTTCTCCCGGGTTCGACTCCCGGCAGCGGAACCACGCTTTTTGAGGTTTTTAGCTAGTTAATTAAAAAAATAGATTCTTTAATATAATTTCATTGAAACAATTTTTTGTGAAAAAAAAAATAGATTCTTTAGAATAATTTGTTGAGATAACTTTTTGCTTATGTATTTTTTAATTAAAATTTCTAATATGCATCCGAGATAAATTTTTGAATTTTTTTTTACTTTTAAAAATAAAATGACTTTTTATTAAAAATATTATAATTATTTCATTTAAAAAAGTTAAATTACTTTGAATGCGAATTAGCTTTTTTCTTGAAAACAAATGTCATGTATGTGTTAAACGTCAATTGTCGATATCTAATTGATGATAGTAATCGAGTTGTAAAACTTACATAGAAAATTAAAATTTTAAAAAAACATAAATTATTCATGAATAATTACTATTGTTCACGACTTATATCTTATCGGGACATAACCACAAAAATAAAATAAATAAGAGGCATAATTATAGCGGGATAATTTATTTTAACCTGATGCTAATGATAATAGAAAAGGAAAAAAATTAACCTTTTTTATATATGCATTTATGCATATAAACAAATTGTACAAAATGTGATAGAACATATATGAAGTTAAGGTTAGGAGAGAAAAAATTGACATTATCAATAGCCACCTGTCCAATCACAGTAACGCATATCAAGGCAAATAAGCGGCATTTTCATTTTAAATAGTAAGAGGTAACTTAAAATTAGCATGATATTTTTAAATATTTAATTTTTTAACAAAAAATATAAAATGATAAATTCAATACTAATTAAGGATAATATTAGAATTTTTATTGTTGGTTATTGTCGTTGACAATAGGATGAGAAACATATGGCTGCTTTGAATCAAGATTCTATTTTCTACATTTATATTTGGTGTAATAGTAATTGTTGACAAAATAAGCTGCAAAAATGTGTTAGTCAAAAAATTTTAAAAAATACTCAATTTTTTACAATTATCGTTTTATTTTTAATAATACCAAGTCACCATTTTTATTATTATTTAATGTTTATCATGTGAATTGTTACCGTATATTGATAATAAATATAAGTAATAAAAACTGCAAAACTAATGTTATAATGATACATGACGTGGCAAATAAAATTAGTAAGATATTATTGTGATTATCTGCTTAGTTTTTTTTTTTTTACTTTTGCAACTTATTCTTTATTAGTTTTAACAATTTGAAACTGAATTAACCAAATAAAGCCTAACTTTTTTACTTTTGTTCTTGATGTAATAGTGTCATTGATGGAAAAGCTATGGTCAAGCTACTCCTCGTTTTCTTTCTCTTCATTTTTACTTATTTTAGGTGACTATAACCACCTTATTCACACTTTCATGATTGAATTCGTTCATTTTGTACCTTCGAATGTTTAGATCATTTATATAAAAAATAAAAGCCATCATGTATCATAATGTTGTTCAATCAATCAAGGAATAAATATTGCGAAATTAATTAAAGAGGCATCTTTAAATCATATGAAATGAAGCATCAACGAAAAGTCGGTATGCTTATGAAGTCGTTGATCGTATATTCAGGGCTACATTAAATAACACTAAATATTGTTCAGCAAACCGAGTTTTCAATGGGAAACTATGGCCCCGTTTGGATAACCTTAATTATTTGCTTATTGGCATATAAATCAAAAAATAAGCCACAGTCATTTGGGTAACCAAATAAGTCAAAAACTAAATAAATAAATAAGCAAATAAGCTCATTTGGGTAGGCAAATAAGTAAATAAGCAAATAAGCTGGCTTATAAGTCAAATAAGCTCGTTTGGATAACTAAAAAAGCAAATAAGCAAAGTAGCCAAACGAAGTGGCATAAATGTTTTTTGGCTTATTTGCTAATAAGCAAATAAGCCAATAAGCAAAAAGTAGCCAAACAGGGCCTATTTGTGCTTGGGGCGACTTTAGACAAATATTGTTTCTTGTTATAAATGGTAGATGCGAACAAACAGTCTAAGTTTTATTGCCAAAAATCATCAATTTGAGACCAATGTCAAATTTTGCAACTTAAGATAAATATGCATGTTACAACCCCAGATATTTTTGTTCAGACATGTTAGGAGTTAAATGATTTTGTAGAGTGGATTAAATTAGTTGGTGAAGGATAAATAATGGAAACCTTTTCGGTGAAGGCCATGAACCCGATTTGATACAGATTTTTTAAAAATTTATTATAAAAAATGAAAAAAGAGCCTTACTCTAATTAATCAATGCAATGTATTATGGTTTTCAGTATTATTATCATGATATATCATATCTAAAGAAGAGCGTTATTTTTGCTCCAAAAAATACTCATATTTATGAAATTAATTCTATTATGCTATCAATGTATTCTGGGGATGTGAAAATGAGACTGATGCAAACAGTGACGGATTTAGTATCCAGGAGGGGCAAGTGACCTCTCTGAAATATATATTTTTTTAATTTTGCATGTTAAAAAAATAAATATATATTTTCTTTTTTGGTGCCCCACCTGAACCAACCCAGTCCCCCAACATCCCCACACTGCCACACGCATCTCAGCCCACAAATTAAGCAAATGCTCAGTGCCCTACCCACTCACCCAGCCCACTAAGCCGAATGGAAAAAGGCCCATCGATTCACCGAACAAAACCCTATCCTACCTTCACTATTCAGGATTCACGAAACAGGCACCGCTCTACAGCAACCTTCTTCTCCACAACCTCGACAGCTCGACTCCAGCCTTCTTCAAGTCCCATTTTCTTCGAATCAGCGACGACGGCAAGTTGAGGCGGGCCAAGCTGCAACAAGAACTCCGAATCCCAGATTATCTCTTGCTTCTGCCGTTTTGGTTAGGCTTTTTCTATCTCTCACTTAGCACTCTATATTTCAATTTATATAAATCTCTGAATCTCTGAAGTTGTCTGCCGTTTTTGTTTATGTAAAGGTTTTTCTTTTTTAGTTTTCTATTTACACCTATTTATTTGTTAGTTCTAAGCAACTCAAGAGTTGGTGAATTGGGTCTTAAAAAATTAATAATAATTTTTAAAATCTTTTCAAAAATCTTTTAAGATAGCAAGCAAATCAAAGATTAAAGCAATGTAAATATTAAAGAGGTTAGTATAGACACCCCAATTTGACCTCGCCCAATCTTAGGTGAATTCGATGATGAAAACAGTTGGAATGGTACCTCAGTACAATCCTCGAAAAATAATACAAGCTCGGTATTTGAACCAAAAACATTCAAACCAATGAAATTATATCGAACCACCAATAACTTGCTATGCAAGTCAATCCAAATGTGGCGACCGCCATGTTCATTGTGGCGATCCCCAATAGAACATCTTGAAAACTCTAACCAAAAGTGGCGACCACCAACTTCAACATGGCGACCGCCAACTTGTATTGTGGCGACCGCCAATAGAACATTTTGAAACTTTTTTATACATGGCGACCGCAAATTCATAACCTGGCGACCGCCAACTCCAAATGACCTGACATGTCCCAAAACGTGGCAGCATCTCATTAGTTGGAGAATTCTATAAATACCGTACCCTTTATACGTTTTCAAGAAATAATTTTAGAGAGAGATTTAGTGAGAGAAACTTTGCCGAGTTCCCGAGCAATTCCGAGCCCCGAAGGCTTGCCGAAATACCGAGATCCAAACCTCCGACGTCTACATTGAAACCTTAGCTTGGGATCACTATCCGAGGATTGGACCATTAAAGCACGTTCCCCGTCTTGAGGATTCCTTAGCAATACAAGTACTTTGCTTGGATTCTCGGTCATTCTAGTTCCATTTTCTACCTCTTTTGAGTGATCGGGTTAGTTTGATTGTTTCATCTTTATTATATTTTTACATTGCTTATAATTATTTTCTTTATATTTGAATTCAAGTTTTAGCTTATTTAGTTTACTTGTTTTGTTTATTACTCACTTACATTTAAACTTATTAAATCATCTTTAAATAGTGCTAATATAATTTAGTAATATGACTAACAATGTCATTATTGTTATAATCCAAGCACTTACATAAAAATGATTGTAGTTGTCACTATTACACTCATTTAATTCTAGTATTTCGTTTCGTTTCTTTTCTTTCCTTTTTATGTTAATTTAATGTTCTAGTATTTATTTTCTTTTCTTTTCTTTTAGTTAGTCTAATTTTTTTTTACTAACGTTCTATTTCATTTTCTTTTATTTTCTTGTAACATTAATTTAATACTCCGTGTTTTTTTCTTTAGCTTAATACTTCTTTTCTAACTTTTATTTTTCATTTCTTTATCTTTTCTTTCAATATTAGTATAATTTCTTCTTCTAGTATTATATTTTCTTAGCTTCCTAATAATGTTCCATTTAGCATTTTTTTTATATTAGTTAATCTTTAATTTAATGCTAGTATATCTTTTTTTTTCTTTTTCTTGTAATATAGCTTTATTTGTCTTTTAATGTTCCATTCTATTTTCTTTTCTTTCCTTTTAACGATAGCTTAAAAATCTATTCACTAGCATTGATTTCTACTTTTTTTTTCTTTTTCCTTAATATTAGTGTAATTTATTTTTTAACACTTATTTTATCTTTTTTTTTTCATTTCATTAAATTCAAAAATCATAAAAATGCTCTTAAGCTATATTTTTAAAGTATAATTTCCTTCTCTTTTGTTCTCTTTTCTTTTCTTTTTCTTCTTTTCTTTTCATTTTCTTTTCTCTTTTTTAAAATATAAAATGTGAATAGTTAGATTTTCTTTTATTAATAACATTTTTTAACCTTTTTATTTTTAGTATAAGCTTTTTTTGTGAACTTTCTTTTTATAGGATTTTTATGCATCTTTTGTTTTATATTTTTTATTTATTTAATTATTTATCATATTAATGTTAACCTAGTTCATTTTGGTAATATATATGTTTTAGTCACTTTGTTTGAAATTATGTTTAGAATAGTTTAGCTTATTTTGTAGTAATTCATATTTAGGTAATTTTAGCAACTTTTAGCATATGTTTTTTGTTCTTTTCATGTTAGCCTACGTTGTCTTAATAGTATTGCATGTGGGAGTACTCTATGTATCTTTTAGTTAGAAATTGCATGTCGTAGGACTTAGGATTTTTCTTTTGATACTTGTTTTATTTGACATTCTATATACGTATGTTATATATTTTTCTTATTTGATTTTGGATGTTCTTTCTTTGCCTCAACTTTCTGTATTTGCATGCATTTAAGAAGTTTTATAAAGAACCAATGATGATTAGTAGAGGCCAACCTTATGGTTGGGTAAACGAGATGCCCAACACCTTTCCCGATTCGTACCTAGCCCCCAAACCATTTTTCTCTGATTAAACGTTTTAAAAATCAGTAGCCATTTTTATTTTTCTTAATTTTTCTCAAAAACTAAGTAGCGACGCTATTTTCAACAAAAAGAGGTTTTCAAAATTTAACTTTCAAGGTGTTAAAATATTTTTCAAACATCTTTGAATTTTTTTATTTTTGACCATTTTCAAAACCCCTAAACTTCCGGCACCATAGTATTTTCTGGCGACTCTATTGGGAACTGGTTTATAAAATCAAATAAGAGGGCTAGACTTGAAAACATAATTGGTTCTTAATATGTATTTCTCATTTGCATTATCGCATGCATATGCATTGTTCTTCAACTCTCCCTACCTGGTCGACCTGATGCCCTGAACGTTCATCCATTTCGGGGATTGTTAGGAAGGCGGGCAACCCTTACTGACTGTACACTTCCATAGGTGCAGTAAAAGATTCGGGCGTACCATTTGACCATGTCCTGCACCACTCCAGGCATGGGAGGTATATACCCGATTCTATTCAGAAGGTACCCTATTCGATTGACCAAAATCGGCTTTTTGCATATAGTAACTTAGAACCCTCCATTAGGTGCTGCTAACCCTAGTAGGATTATATGTTTTGTTAATTGTATGTTTTGATTGCGATTGTAGGATTGTTTGTTCGAATTAGGCTAGTTCCTTTTCTGAGTTTGGCCCGAGTTTTCTGTTATCTCTTGTTGTTTAGGTTAGCTTTTCCTTCGGGTTCTTACCCGGGTTTTGTTCTTCACCTTGTTTGATTTTCGTGCTATAGTTTTCTTCTCAGGATCATGCCCGTGCTTTGTTTTGAAGCCTCTAGGATAGTTTTTCTCTCTTTTGGATTCTTCCCGGGTTGTTATTTCATACCCCTATTTTTGTTTAGGCTCGCCTTCTTCTTACCCTTGTTAGACTCGTTTGAGTTAGTTTCGCTTCCCTACCATTGTGTCAGTTTCAGTGATTATCTATTTATGATTTGCTGTTTCGGATATTTGGGATGTTTACTATATGTCGTCAGAGTTCTTCCCAGACAAGTGTTTGATACTGGTTAGTCTGCTTTGGGATCCAGGTTTTCGCTTCAGATTTGGATCGTTGAGCCAAAAAAGTCACAGTCAACACGTATTTGGGCTTAGTTAGAAACCATGAGGCTTTACAGAATTTCAGAACAGATCGCAGAATAGTCTGAGATAGCCGAAAATGAGCTGAACTTGACAGCTCTAATGAGGGTAATCACTGAGATACAGAGGGCAACTGAACAACAGACCCAGGCTCAGGTGCAATGTCAAGCACAGATTCAGGCGATTCAGGCCCATTTGCTAGTATTGAGTGAACAATATGACGACCCAAATGGTACCGAGAAAGACTTCTGGGATGATAATCAGGTTCTCGATAGACCGCAAGTTGTTCTGCCACCACCCTGGATCCCTCATCAGGTGATAGTTGAGAAAGAAAACACTGCTCAGTTCAGAGAATCTGCATTAGCTGAGAAGATCGATCGGATGGAAAAGGTTCTTAGAAAAGCCAAGAGAGTTAAGGAATATATGCTCAATGTTAGGGGATTTTGTTTGTTCCCGGATGCTAAGCTACTAAAAAAGTTCAAAATGCTTGAGATGGAGAAGTTCGATGGAACTGGTTATCTTAGAATTCATTTGAGAATGTATGTCAATATCCTCTCTCCCACGGGGATCGATGACCAGTTAAAGGCTCAGCTATTCCACCGATCTCTTTCAGGGGCAGCCTAGAGGTGGTTCCTCTCTCAGAATATTGCAAAGACCACAGAACATGGGAGGACATCGCCACAACTTTTGTCATCCAATACCACTATAATGTCCAGCTAGATGTAATCACTCGAGAGCTAGAGACCACTCGTCAATAAAATAGAGAACCATTTGTGGAATTTTTAACCAGGTGGAGGGAAAAAGCGGCAAAAACGACAAATCGGCTAATTGAGAAGGAACTAGAGAGGAATGTAGTCAGGAACCTCCAGTTTCCATCGAAGCGTTATCTGATAACACAATCGCCGTCTACTTTTCAGCAGTTGTTTGATGTCGGGGTTCAGATAAAAGATGCAATCTAGTCTGGTGATATCAAGGAAGCCGTGCCAAGCCAAAAGTCGAGAAGACCTTACCTATCCAATAATCAAAACCATCCCACCTCTTCCACTAACCCTGCATCTCACTCTAACGAGGTAAATTTGCTAAACCCCCAATTAGGTCGACCGAATTCTTCATCTTCATCTTCATCACATCCTCCCAAAAACAACCAACTGTCGCAGTTGAAAAAGCCAAGGAAAGTCTTCACTCTCCTTAATATCTCTCTGTCCACGGGCTTGAATCAACTTGTCGAGAAATGGCTGATAAAGCTTCTTGATCCAATGCCGCCTCCTAACCCTTTACCATGATGCTACGATCCCATCCAATATTGCTCATACCATCAGAGCCACGAACACCCAACCGACAACTGTCTAAAACTCTGCCATGACATTCAGGATCTCATTGACAATAAGGTCGTCCCACCTCCATCTGCACCGAATGTCACAGTTAGTTTTTTTTAGATGCTTGTAATTTTCATGATTCAAGTCTCAAGTCCGAGGGCACATCTATCTGTGCACCCTCTTCTTTTGCTTTCGATTTTGTAATTACTGTTCTTTTTGATGTCAATGAAATAAACGAAGATCCTAATTATTCTGCTTTGCTTAATTTATTTTGTACGCTTTGTGATGATTTTAAATTTAAAGGGGGTATCCCCGAAGAATTAAAAACTTTAATAAAAAGAGAAGAAAAAATGCGTGTCCAACCGATAATTAAAGAAACTTTGTCAATAAATCTGGATAATAAAATTAACCCACAAATTGTCCAAATTGGTTCTTTTTTATTTTCAGTTAAATGTGAACAATTAATGACTTTATTAAAAAAATTTAAAGATGTATTTACATGATTTTACGAGGATATGCATGGAATTGATCTTGACATTGTCCAATATCATATCCCTTTGTATCCCGATGCTAAATTGATCAAAAAGAAATTGAGAAGGATATGGCCAGAATGGGCTCTAAAGATTAAGGAAGAAGTTACCAAGCAGATCAATGCTGGTTTCCTCATGGCAACCGAATACCCAAAGTGAATGGCGAATATTGTACCGGTCTTGAAGAAGGATGGATGTATCAGAGTTTGTGTGGATTTTCGAGATCTCAACGAGGCCTGCCCAAAGACGACTTCCCACTATCGCATATTAATGTCATGGTGGACAGTACAGCGGGATACGCCCTCTTGCCATTCATAAATGATTTCTTCAGGTACAATAAGATTCTAATGGACCTTGAAGATAGAGAAAAAATGACATTCACTACACCGCAGGGTACCTACTGCTATTGTATGATGCCAGGGGGAACCTACCAAAGGGCTGCCACTACCTTGTTGCATGATACATGAAGACGTTGAGGTGTATGTGGGCGACATGATTGTGAAGTCCAAAGATCAAAACGGCCATATCATAGTGCTACACAAATTCTTTGAAAGAATCAAGAAGTTTAAGATGTACTCACAGAAGAATTGAATGAAAGAACTTCTCTTATTCGATAAAAAAAGACTACGAACTCTGTTCCACATACAAGGGCCAAAGCGTTCAACAAAAATATTTAAGACCCGAGACTTGAGAGAAAGTAACTTGGCTCTTAAGGAAATCAAAACTCCTATTTTTGACGCAAGAGGCAAGTTCAAGTCGAATTGGGTCAGGTCGTATCTGATCAAGACTATTATGACCGGTGATGCTGTTATCATTATGAATTTGGATGACAATGTGTTCTCCACTCCAGTCAACCTCGATCAACTCAAAAAGTATTATCCTTGATGTAAAAATAAAGATAAAATAAAAACTCACTGAGTTGAAAATCGAAAAGGCAACTCAGGCAAAAATTAGAACAGCCTGCAAGATCAAAAATCCAAAAAGGTGACCTTAGTAAAAGTTAGGGCATCACAAAATGAGAGTATTAATACCCGAGAATAAACCGAGCTCAAACTACGTTTTGGCCTGATTCCACTTTCTTGGGATACGTAGGCAACTTCTTTTAAGAAGTCTGGCCACCTTATTTGTTTTAGCCATATTTGAATTTGAGTAATGATCAATGCATATTTATCTTTGAGTTCTGATAATAAAGTCGTTTAATTGCAAGAATCAAAAAACTTTAAATAATTGGGAACCTTTTTCAAATAAACATGAAATTTTCATTATTTCAGCTGCAATCACAAGATTTTGAAAATAAAGGGCAGGCACGCAAGTCCCAAACTCTAAATAATGAAAAAAGCTACAAAATTCTAAAAGCAAAACAGATCTCTCAGATCTTCCTTCTCTTTACTACTTGTTCTTCTCCATCTTCTTTATTTCTGCTCTCTTTATCCTGAACCAACCACGCCTTGTAGACTAGGCACCTTAAGCCCTAGTGCACCAGGCAAACCCAGCACGTCCTAGTAGAAGACTAGGAACCCCCAAGTCCTAGGGGACTAGGAACCCTAAGCCCTGGTGCGCTAGGCATCCGAATTTTTAGGTATTGACTCGACCTATTAATTCGTAGCTTTTTCTCTCGATAAATTTAATTTTAAGTCGTGACTTGGTTTTTAATTATTTTTATCCTGCGTTTCATCTCGAGTTTTTAGGTCTTGACTCGACCTATTAATTCGTAACTTTTCTTCCGATAAATTTAATTTTAAGCTGTGACTTGGCTTTTAATTATTTTTATCCCGAGTTTTTAGGTCTTGACTTGACTTATTAATTCGTGTTGTTCTCCCAATAAAATTAACTCACCGGTCCTTCTCATGACCCTAAACTGACTCATCGGTTCTCTCCATGACCATAAGCGGTCTTATCGGTCCTCCTCATGACCCTAAACTGACTCATCAGTCATCCTCATGACCCTAACTGGCTCCTCGATCCTCCTCATGATTCTAAACTGATTCGTCAGTCTTCTTCATGACCCTAAACTGACTCTTCGGTCCTCCTCATGACCCTAAACTGACTCGTCTCCTCATGACCCTAAACTGACTCGTCGGTCCTCCTCATGACCTTAAACTGACTCGTCGGTCCTCTTCATGACCCTAAACTGACTCATCGGTCGTCCTCCTCATGACCCTAAACTGACTTGTCGGTCCTCCTCATGACCCTAAACTGACTCATCGGTCCTCTTTATGACCCTAAACTGACTCATCGATCCTCCTCATGACCCTAAACTGACTTATCAGTCCTTGCACGATCTTAAAATGACCCATCAGTCCTTTCACGACCTAAAACTGATAGATATTTTTCTCGGTCTGTGTTATGACCTCAGAATGTTCTTTCTGTGTTATGACCTCAGAATGTTCTTGCATTGTACATGTTTGCATTATACTGTACCTATCATGCATCATGATTAGGCTTACCTTACATCCTTGCATTTTGCCCCGTGAACTACGTTTTGGTCTGATCCCTAGTAAAGGGGTACCTAGGCGGCTCGATAGAAATTTGAGTACGGCCAACATCATATGCATGCTTGTTTGTGGCCTAAGATTAATGGCTTGGTCAAATAGCTGTTGTCTCTGGATCTTTGATATAACTTGCATCACGCGTTGCTATGCAAGTTATATCAAAGAGAGGCAACTGTAGACACCCCAATTTAATCTCGCCCAATCTTAGGTGAATTCGATGATGAAAACAGTTAGAATGGTGCCTCAGTACAATCCTTGGGAAATGATCCAAGCTCGGTATTTGAACCCAAAACCTTCAAACCAATGAAATTATGTCGAACCACCAATTACTTGCTATGCAAGTTAATCCAAATGTGGCGACCGCCATGTTCATTGCGGCGACCGCCAATAGAACCTTTTGAAAACCCTAGCAAAAAATGATGATCGCCAACTTCAACATGGCGACCGCCAATACAACCTTGTGAAACCGTTTTAGACATGGCGACCGGCAACTCATAACCTGGTGACCGCCAACTCCAAATGGCCTGGCATGTCCCAAAACGTGGCAACATCTCATTGGTTGGAGAATTCTATAAATACCATACCCCCTGGTACGTTTTCAAGACAGAATTTTAGAGAGAGGTTTAGTGAGAGAAGCTCTGCCGAGTCGACGAGCAATTTCGAGCCCCGACATCGAAGCCCTGCTGAAATACCGTGATCCAAACTTTCGACACCTACATTGAAACCCTAGCTTGGGATCACAATCCAAGGATTGGACCATTAAAGCACGTTCCTCGACTTGAGAATTCCTTAGCAATACAAGTACTTTGCTTGGATCCCCGGTCATTTTAGCTCTATTTTCTACCTCTTTAGAGTGATCGAGTTAATTTAATTGTTTCATCTTTATTATGTTTTTACGTTACTTATAATTGTTTTATTTATATTTGAATTCAAGTTTTAGCTTATTTAGCTTATTTATTTTGTTTATTTGCCCACTTACATTTAAGTTTATTAAATCATCATCAAATAGTGGTAATATAATGTAGCAATATGACTAACAATGTCATTATTGTTATAATCCAAACACTTACATGAAAATGATTGTAATTGTCAATATTACACTTATTTAATTATAGTATTTCGTTTTTTTTTTCCTTTTTATGTTAATTTGATGTTTTAACATTTATTCTCTTTTCTTTTCTTTTAGTTAGTCTAATTTTCTTTTACTAACATTCTATTTCATTTTATTTTCTTTTCTTGTAACATTAATTTAATACTTCATGTTATTTTCTTTAGCTTAATATTTCTTTTCTAATTTTTATTTTCCATTTATTTTTCTTTTCTTTTAATATTAGTATAATTTCTTCTTCTAGTATTTTATTTTCTTAACTTTCTAATAATGTTCCATTTAGTATTTTTTTTATATTAGTTAATCTTTAATTTAATGCTAGTATGTCTTTTCTTTTATTTTTCTTGTAATATATCTTTATTTTTCTTTTATTGTTCAACTCTATTTTCTTTTCTTTTCGATTAATGATAACTTAAAAATCTCTTCACTAACATTGATTTTTACTTTTTTTTCTTTTTCCTCAATATTAGTGTAATTTCTCTTTTAGTACTTATTTTATCTTTTTTTTATTTCATTAAATCCCAAAATCATTAAAAGCCTCTTAAACTATATTTTTAAAAGTATAAATTCCTTCTCTTTTGTTCTCTTTTCTTTTCTTCTTCTTCTTTTGTTTTTATTTTCTTTTATCTCTTTAAAAATATAAAATGTGAATAATTAGATTTTCTTTTATTAATAGCATTTTCTAACATTTTTATTTTTAGTATAAGCTTTTTTTGTAAACTTTCTTTTTATAGAATTTTTATGCACATTTTATTTTATATTTTTTTATTTTTTTATTTATTTATCATGTTAATGTTAACCTAGTTCATTTTGGTAATGTATATGTTTTAGTCACTTTGTTTGAAATCATGCTTAGAATAGTTTAGCTTATTTTATAGTAATTCATGTTTAGGTAACTTTAGCAACTTTTAGCATATTTTTTTTGTTCTTTTCATGCTAGCCTAGATTGTCTTAATAATATTACATGTGGGAGTGCTCCATTTATCGTTTAGTTAGAAATTGCATGCCGTAGAACTTAGGATTTTTTTTTATACTTATTTTATTTGGCATTCTATATACGTATGTTATATATTTTTTTATTTAATTTTGGCTGTTCTTTAGTTGCCTCCACTTTCTGTACTTGCATGCATTTGAGAAATTTTATAAAAAATCAATGATGATTAGTAAAGGCCAACCTTACGGTTGGGCGAACGGGGTGCCTGACACCTTTTCCAATTCGAATACGAATACGAATGTTTATGGGCACATTCAAAGGCCTTACAACAGCAGCAAGATGATCCTATGAAAACAATCTTCTATTTTCTTCTAATCACTCTTGAGCTCTTCTTTGATGAGATTTACTCACCCATTCAAAGGATAAAAGGTTACTCGCCTTTGAATACAATAAATAAAGTGATTAAATAAGAAACACCCACCATCTTTACAGAAATTGATTGACAATAAATGAAGAGATAAAGAGAGATGAGGAACAAGAGTTAGAATTCAGCAATAAATGGAAGCTTAAAGATTTTGAGTTTGAATCAAGTAATAGAATAGTAATTGTAAGTTTCTAGTTGGATTAAATGCTAAGAAGTAACTCCTTATATATGCCTTTGAGCATTCATGACCATTGGAGGTTGGTGAGGGCATTAAATGCAAAAAATCTAACCGTTGAAGTCTGTCGCGAATTTAAATTTTCGTCGTAAGTGTCGACACAAATTTTCTTGGTGTCGACACTAAAATTTTGTAGGAACCCTCAAATTATTATAGACTCAAAGTTTTGGATAACAAAGGTGAGGAACCACTTTTGTATCAACACAAATTCAGTTTGTGTCGACTCATTTTAAGTCCAAAGAGCTTTAGCTCTTTTGTGTTGATACAAAATTCATTTGTATCGACACTAACTTTTAATACCCGAAAACAACTTTAATGATAAGTTAGGGTGTCAAACCATTTGTTCAAATGTATTGGCACATTTGATATCTTCAAGTATTTTGCCTTAAAGTTTTGACTCAATTATCAATTGGGTTCAACACAAAATATTCTCAAGAATACTTAGGTGTTTTAATCATTTTGAGAGATAAGTTATTTCTTTTGGCTAAAAGTGTCAACTCATTTGTTCAATATGTGTCAACACTTTTTTTTAGAAAATATAAATATTATCATTTTAAATCAATTTATTCTTAAAAAATAAATTATAAAAATCATCAAAATCAATATAGAAAGCTCTCGGGCTAACAATCTCCCTTTTTTTTTTACGATTACAACAATTTCAATATTTTATAAAAAATATTTAAAAAGATTTTTTAACAAGAGTTCTCCCATTATCAATATGCCTTAAACAAAATATGCAATCATCAGAGTTAAGCATTAAATCAACATTGTAGTATGCATTTTAAAGATGATTTGCAATATAAACTTAGAAGCATTATAAATTTATTAAAGATTATGCATCACAACAATTTTGTGCAAAGTGATTTTTTAAAATCCAAATATTCATATGTATAGATGAGCTATCAAAAGGAATTTAACATATACAAGTATGCATTCATAAACATAAAAAAATGAGTTCAAACCATTCAACCAAACCATTCAATCACCATAAACAACAACATCAGGAAATGTATGTTAAAGGTTACATCTTCTCCTTTTAAAACAAATAACTAATGAATGAAAGTAAATGTTTTTACTTCTTCTCCCCTTCTCTTCATGCTTACCGTTTCTTCTCCCCTTTTGGAATCATCAAAGGGTTGAATCTATTGATCATCCATGAATTTTTTGAATTTTTTCTTCTTTCAACATTCTATTTTCTCGCAGAGGCTCGTTACTTGGACGATTGAGCTCGTTCATTTTTGGCTTCTGCTGCTGCCATGGCTTCAAAAGTGATAGCTAAGGCAAGATCTGCTTCACGTTTTAAAAGTGAAGCTTTCTCTTTTTTAGTCTCTTTTGTCTTGAACTGCTTACTCCAGGCTTCGCAAATCCATTGGAGATGTTTCTCTACCTTTTATGGAGTTGGCATGCACGGATGTGATATTTTCCTAATCATATTCTTTTCTCACCTGTTGGAGGATGGCCTTATTGCAATTGACTATGGAGACGATCTTGTCATCCATTGTCCTGTAAGAGCCCTCCCAGCGTTCGTTGCATTTTCAATGTCACGCCGAAGGCCATAGTTGGTTTTATCTAAATGCTTGACTTTTTCAGATAAGGTGGAGACTTTTTTATTGAGATCAAACAGGTCTTGATCGACCTTGTTTTGGAAGGAAGACAGGGAAGAGGATAGACCTTTGATCAAAGAGATAACCTCATAAAGATTAACAATAAGAGGAGCAAATGAAGAGGCAGGAGGAGCAGATGGAGCATGAACATGTGTAGGAGGAGGAAGAACATGAGAAGGACCTAAAGTGTCTATTCTAGTGGATGGTGGAATAGGAGAATCAAAAGCAACACGAATAGGAGAGAATTCTCGAGATGCAGACTGAGGGCGAGAGACATATGGTGTTCCACGTCTGGTAGTCCAGATTTCGTCAACTTTTGAGATTTTCATATGCTTCAGTGTCGAAACACCATACAAATCATGTTTTGAGAATGGAACCATCTTCACTGCAGATAAGTCTACGCCAAAGTGGCGAAAGTCTCGGGTCAGATACATAGCATGTGGAAGGGAAGAATTGGACTTTCCATGTGATTGCAACATGTTAGAAATGAACAAGAAACCTAGGTTTAGGTTCTTTTGTTCCAAGATACACCACATGATGAAAACATGCATGTAAGCAACATCATCGAATTTGCCCATTTGGGGAAGAAATATGTGATTCACCATATGATGCAAGATTCGCATATCTGGTTTAAAGGAGTTTGCTTCTAAAGGTTTAGAGGGGTCAATCTCATCATTCTCAAAAATGTTTCTCGCAGCATCAGGAAAAAAAAATCATCAATGTCAATGGATCTTTTGTTGCAAGGAATACAAATTTCACCTTATGGAATACAAGGAATTTCATTTAAGATTGAGGGGATCAAGTGAATCTCAACACCATTCACCCACGTGGTGATGGTGGTGGTCGAAATCAAGGAGACATGAAAGTGAGCATAGAATAGTTTGATGAGTGTGGGATAGTAAGGTTCACGAATTTGTAGAAGTCTCTCCCACTCGAGACTAGAGAATAAGTCCTTAAACTACATTTCTATAGAGTCAAAAAAGGCAAAATTGACACTACGACCAGGAATAACTTTGCGATTTACAAAGGAAGAGAAATAAAGTTGTTAAAATTTGGGAGATTTGAAACTTACGGATTCGGACATTACAACCTCCACCGTCGCTGTTATAGTGGTCGTCTTCTTCTTCTTGGAGGCCTTAGGATTCGAAGAACCCGCTTTGCTTGTGCATTTAGCACCCTTATCCATCATTTTTTGAGGCATTTTGTTTGATTGATGGTATATTTGAAGAGAGGATGAAGATGGAGACGAAGAGTCGACACGATTTTTCAAATAAAGAAAATTTGCAGGAGATGAACGATTTTAGAGAGAGAGGAAAACGGCACAACAGGTGGGGTTGGTGCCTCTTTATATAGGAAAAAAATTTGTGTCGACACAAATATCATTTGGGTCGACACTTTTCTTCTCGAGTGTGGGTGACAAAGAATAAAAATTGTGTCGACACTTTTTAAGAAGGTGTCAACACTTTCGGTTGTTTGGGTCGACACGATTAAGTTTTGGGTCGACACAAATTTATCGAGAGTTAGACAACGAATTTGAGTCGACACCATATAGAATGGGGTCGATATTTTTCTTTGTAGTGCCACTTCTATACAGTTTTGGGTCAATTCAGCACACATGTGTTGACACTTTTTCAAGTGGTGTCGACACTTTTCACACATCAATGAAGAATATTAAAAGTATTGAAATACATTGAAAAGACATAATTAGTATGACATATTAATCATGAATTAGGAGCACATAACAAACTAAGTTCTCTTCCAATATAGCAGATTCTTTATTCATTTAAGGGTTTTGTAAAAATGCCAGCTAGTTGGTAATTTGTGCCTATGAATTCGAGTTCGATATTACCTTTTTACACATGATCTCGTATAAAATGATGTTTAATCTTAATGTGCTTGGTTCTTGAGTGTTGTATTGGATTTTTGGATATATTAATTGCACTTGTGTTATCATATTTTATAGGGATATGATCTAAACAAAAATCATAGTCCTCTAATTGTTGTTTTATCTAAATAACTTGTGCACAACAGCTTACAGCTGCAATGTACCCAGCCTCGGCTGTAGACCAGGCTACTGAGTTTTATTTCTTGCTAAACCAAGAGATTAGTGAGTGTCCTAGGAATTGACAAGTTTTACTTGTACTTTTCCTAACTACTTTACATTCGGCAAAATCAGCATCTGAATAGTCAAATAACTCAAAGGCTATTCCTCTATGATAGAATAATCCTAGATTTTGTATACTTAAGAGGTATCTAAAGATGCGTTTAACAACGGTCACATGTAATTTTTTAGGATTTGATTGAAATTTAGCACACATGCATACACTGAACATTATATCAGGATGGCTAGCAGTTAAATATAATAGAGATCAAATTATACCTCTATATCGCTTTTCAACTACTGCTATACCATCTTCGTCCTTGTCAAGCTTTATTGTAGGACACGTTAGAGTTCTCATAGATTTTGTTTTCAACATGTCAAACCTCTTCAATATCTCCCGTGTGTACATAGCTTGATTGATGTAGATTCCTTCTTGAGTTTGTTTGATTTGAAGTCCAAGTAAGTAGTTGAGCTCACCCATCATGCTAATCTCGAATTCTCCCTGTATACACTTAGCAAAGTCCTTACAAAGAAATTCGTTAGTTGAACCAAAAATAATGTCATCTGCATAAATTTGAACAACTAGCATATTATTTTCTTAAGACTTGATAAAAAGAGGAGTATCAATTTTTTCTCTAGAAAACTCATTTTTAATCAAGAATTTGCTTAGTCTTTCATACCATGCTCTAGGTGCTTGCTTTAAACCATAAAGAGCCTTGGTAAGTTTGTAAACGTAGTTTGGAAAATCTGAATTTTCGAAGCCAGAAGGTTGTTTCACAAAAATTTCATCCGAGATAAAATCATTTAAAAAGACGCTTTTGATATCCATTTGATAGAGTTTAAAGTTTTTAAAGAATGCAAAAACAAGTAACATCTTGATGGCTTTAAGCCTAGCCACAGGAGCAAAAGTCTCATCAAAATCAATGCCTCCTTCTTAATTGTAACATTGGGTTACCAATCGAGCTTTGTTCTTAAAAATCACTCCATTCTCATCCATTTGTTCATAAAAATCTATTTTGTACCGATAATAGAGTGTTCCTTAGGTCTTTGGATTAAAGTCCAAACCTTGTTTTTTTTTTAAATTGATTAAGCTCTTCTTGCATAGCCACGGTCCAAAACTCATTTTTTTCGGCTTCCTCAAAATGTTTTGGTTCAATTTGGCAAAAAAAATGCTAAATTACCTCAAATATTATGTAGAGAGGATCGAGTTTTGATACATTGAGGTGGATCACCAATAATAAGATCTTTTGGGTGTCCATGAGCATGCCTCCACTCCTTAGGTAAATCTGAATTTTCAAGATTTGAAGATCTAGCAGTTTGTTGGACTTCAATTTGTTGAGGATTTAAAACTTTCTCTTAATTTGATTCCTCCTTTTCTTCGATGAAGTTATCTTCAACACCTTTTTCTATGTCAACTAAGTTACCTTCACAAAAATCTTTTGAAGAACTAAGGTTAACTTCATCAAAAACAACATGTATAGATTCTTCAACAACTATGGATCTTTTGTTGAAAACTCTATAAGCTTTGTTAGATAAGAAATATCCTAAGAAAATACCTTTATAAGATTTTATGTCGAATTTATCCAAATTTTTTTTATTGTTGTTCAAAACAAAATATTTGCACCCAAAAGCGTGAAAATAACTGATGTTAGATTTTCTTTCATTCTATAGCTCATATAGGGTTTTTTTGAGAGAAACTCGTATCATAACTCTGTTTATGATAAAACAAGCGGTATTGACTGCCTCGGCCCAAAAGTATCGTAATACGTTGTTTTCACAGAGCATGATTCTAGCCATTTCTTCCAAAATCTTATTCTTTCTCTTAACAACTCCATTTTGTTGAGGGGTTCTAGAAGTAGAGAAGTTATGGCTAATCCCATTTTCATCACGAAACTTTTCAAATTTTTTGTTTTCAAATTCTCTACCATGATCACTTCGGATACTTGTGATTTGAAAATCTTTTTCATTTTGAATTCTTCTGGTCTTGCACCCGTTTGGCCATACCAGGGTTAGTGTTTGACTTTACTCGCTCTTGGAAGAGGTGTGAATTGTGTTGCTAGTGATATTGTAGTTCTTGCGAGAGTATTATTTAGAGGTAAGTTACAAGGAGTTTGAGTTTAGAAACCTCCTATCTACTTGGATTGTTGGAATAAACCTATTCGTCATAGTTGGAGTGTAAAAAAAAATCGGGTGCGTTAGAGATAGAATTCTCTCATAAAGAATTTTAAAATCAATTCTAAGAGAAGTTTGGGAGACGTTGAATATCCTGTCAGTATTAGTGAGAGTGAATGATGGTTTGAGTTATTTGATTGGTGTCAATCCATGCAAGGGTTAAGTATTTACGTATGGTACCTAGAGGTCATGGTTCTTGTTTACAAACTTTTTGATCAATTGTTAAATTCGACCTTGTATGGCTTAGATAGAGACTTATATTTTCCTTTTTCTCTTGAGACAAATTGCTTTAGTTTGGATTAAGTTAACTTATTGAATTTCATCGTCTAGTGATAGTCGGGTGTTTTTGCAAAGTAGTTTTATTCTTTGTTTGTTTGCTCAAGACGTTGGGGCTGAGCTCGTAATTGTTTGGTTACTTGAGTGGTCCTGTTGGTACTCAAGAGGTTCTAAAACTTTTGTTGTTATAAGTTCTTTGATTGTATTCTCGTGCTGGGGCGGTGTTATTTCTATTTTGGTGGTTTAATCTCTATATGATCCTTGTTTAGCTTAGGAATGTGTTTTTCATTCTAGTTTTTCTTTCTTACTCGTATGGTTAGTGTGCCTTTGTTTTTAGATCTCTAGTTGTTGTGGGATGTGTCCTTTGTTGGTGTCATTTTACTCGGTCATTGGGATTGTAAGACTGTATTTGCTGTTGAGTCAATAATTTTAGTAATGTTAAAATTCTTGTTAGAGGTTAGAAGGCTTGGTCCGAGGTTATGGTAGATCATTCCGTTGTTCGAACAAGTTCTTTCTATTGTGTGAGTTGTGGACTCAGGTAGCTCTTGATGAGATAGTAGTCTAAGAATTAGTTCCTTGTTGTTTTCTTGGCAACACCTTATCAATGTTGCTACGGTGTTGGTAGGAGTTTATTTGCGACTCTAGTTTTCGCTCGGTACACGGGATGAATGGTTTTGTAATATTATGCATTAGGTCGTATAGTCATCAGTCAGTTGTGTGGATTTGAATGGAGTTTTAATGGTGAGTAAGGCTTAACCCTAGTGAGCTTTGCGCAAGTAGACCATGTGTGTTTTGGATGACAGTGTCAATCTTTGGTAATTTGATATGGTGGTTGGGTAGTTTCGTGATGTTTCAAGTAAGAGACTTAGTGTATATAGGTCGGTTGTATCTTGGCATTGTATTGTGTGCTCGGTCGCCATAAGTTTGAGCATACTTGGTGTGAGTTGTACTTTGATGGTTCACCGGTGTGAGTTAGACATTGTGCCAGTGATGTCTGATTGACTTTAGTACTGGTCTAATTTTTCTTAAGACAGTAGTCGGCATAAATGCTTAATTCCTGATGGTGTGCTTGAAATGTAGTATTGTTATTCTTGGTATTGATAGAGTAGTAACATCACGGTGTTAGCAAGGAAATGTAAAGTCATGAATTTGAGATCATTAGAAACGAACGGGTAAGTAGATGATTCGGGAGCTTGGCTTGAATTTCGGGAACGAAATTTCTTTAAGGAGGGTAGGTTGTAATGATCGTAAGTTTTTTTACTCACTACTAAATTAAAGAAATTTTTTATTTTTTAGGTATCTTGAGACATCATGAGAAAGATGTTTAAAATAGTAATAATAATAACAATAATGATAATGATGATGATGATGATAATGATGATATTTTGTGTGCATTTTTTTGTGAAATAATATATATATATATATATAATAAAAATAAATTAATACTATAATAATAATCACATTAAAATTGAACATAAAGTAGAGAAAAAATAAAAAAAATAACCGTTGAAAAAAAATGGAATTCACCCTTCTTTTTATTGTCTTTTCTTTACCAGGAATTTACATAACAGCCCTCTCGCCCAATTACACCAATCCAAGCGCCGCAAATCCCCCCGCCCCTTTTCCCTTGTTCTGTATCTGATCCGTTGCTCCGTTCTTTTCTTCATTTTTTTTTTCTCTTTTGTTCTCTTTTTTTTTTCTCATGTTTGTTGCTGCGCTTTTTCCCCATAACAGCTTATACGGTATTTTTCTTCTTCACTCTTAAGTTTATGGAAGTCTTTATTTATTTATTTTTATTATTTTTAGCTAAAAATTATTCTGTAGAATTTTAAATATTCATGGTTAAATCTTGTTTGTAGGTATTTGGAAGTAATTAATTCATTTTATTGGAACTCTAGGGTTTCTACACTATTTTTTCCACCATTGTTAAACCTTGAAATCTTTTTTAGGTTTTTCTAATTTCTCTTCTTTAAGCCATCAAAAGTAAGGGCTTTTGTTTATTTTTGACTTATAAATGAGATGCATGGCTGTGACGAATATTTTCGTGGTGATTCAATCGGTAATTTTGTATGAAGGTAAATTACTTATACTTAATTTTCGTAAAATTAAAAGAATAAATTGGGTTCTTATTTTAAATTGTGTTGTTGTGTTTCATTAAAATGATTAATAATAAATTAAATGTATTAAGCATTGAATTATCTCTTAAAAATAAATAAAAATAAAATAATATTATCTTAATATAGATGGTTGTTTACATTAAATGTATTAGACATTAATTTTTTATCACAATTACTTAAATTGCCTATAATTGTATGAAATCTTATATAAGTAAATTTTCTTGAAATTTATAGTTCAATGAAAAATGTTTGAGTTGGATATATTTGTATGCTCGGTATGAATATCTTGAATTGGTAGAAGAGTTAAATTTATTTTAAGAAAAGATATAAGATAATTAATGAAAAATGAAATAGTTTTCATAATGGCATTGAAAAATTTGTGGTTGACACCTAAGTAGCGAGTTAGATGAATTGATTTACGAGTTCTAGACTCATTACGCAGGTGAGTTTCTATACCCGAAAGGTTAGTGCCTCGAAAGTAGGCGTCACAACTCACTAGTACAATGGAGTGCCTAGGTGGGCTGGATGACAAGTGCACTATCACTAGGGTACACAGGCCTAGTGGTAAGGGATGGTTGTCTACTCTTTTAGATGCGTTATAAACCTCATGGGTGGTTAACTTTGAAATGATTGAAAGTTTAATAGAATAAGTCTGAAAATTGTTTAAAATTTTGTAGATTTAATGAAATAGGACATTATATACTTTCCTTTTATTTTTGTTTCAGTTGACATATATTTTATCTATCTCTTTTATACTTACATTTGTTGGTTATTGATAAACATTGATCATTCTGGTTTGTTAATGTGTTTGGATATTCCAAGTTCTACTATAATTCATGATTAATTGCAGTTTTGGAGCTTATTCTGAGAACTGTTTTAATATTAATTACATAGTTAAATTATTGTTTTGGTGACCTTTGTTTTAGTTCTTTTGATGTAGGCGATATTATCAAATCTTTCTTTTATGTTATTGGTTCTTTGAAGTAGTTTGGACTAATGTACTTGAATATTTTATCTTAGTATTTATGTACATGGATTTATGTTATGTATTGACAATTTGAGATGTAAATTTATGCTTGAGAAATTAGGATAGATGGTCTAAAATCTATAATTATATTGTGGTATCGTTGTTGAGATCCAGACAGAACTTGTATATTATATATTTCTTACTTTTATTATAGATAATTTTTGAAAACGGTTACCATTGAATTATCTGAAAAATAAAAAAAACCATGTCATTTTAAAAAAAAAATTTAAAATTAATACCTAGAATATTTTCTAAAAGTTTGACGCATGACAAAGCATCTTGGTCAAAAGGGTCAAAACCCCCGAATTCATAGAATCATTGTTATCTAAGTCTTGTTAAAAAATTTAAGAAGAAAAATGGAAGTTCGGCTAGTGCCACCACGAAAGTGCAAACACCATTGAAAACCAGTAAAGTCAACTTGAAGTTCTCATACGTTTACATTTTGCAACAAGAAAAAACATAGAGACATATAAATAATGGAAGCATTTGAGATCCCAAGAAAAATGGAAAGCAAGTTCTTATTAATAAAATCGAAATGTTACAATCATACTAGAATTGGCTTTACAAAGGGACTCTGACCAAACCACGAAACAAGACAGAAGTACAAAATAGAAGTACAAGACCCTTCTGCAAAACAAAAGGCAAATGAGAATGTGAAAGAGGAGACAAGAGACAATCAGCTCTACTAGCTAGCTAGGCCAAATTACTCACATATGACATATGAGGCACCCCCGAAATAAGCCCTTCTCTTGTGTAAGTAACGAATAAAGACCTTCATCACTACGATGCGTCAATCACGCCAGAATGATTTGGACATCAGCCGCAGATTTGAGGCAGTGCTTTGGTACTAGATCTTCGACCTGGTGAGTCTGACCCAGTTCTTCCGCCTGGTAATGAGAAGTCCCCACGATAGCCTCCATGACGTTAGATCTGGAAAGTGTTTCGTAGAGAAAGGCCACCCCTCTTCCTCTACCATGGAACGACTCTTTGAGATCTAACGGATCATAATATCTAATGGAAATGGGAAGAGGAATAGAGCGCCCTTACCTAAACGCAATGATAGTAGTGGGAGTCGAAACTAGCTTGACATCCCCCCATAGTGGGAGGTAAGCAGAGGAACTTTAGCCCAGACGAGAGAGGGGGAAAGTGGAAAATCAACCTCTAAGAAAATGGAAGACGAAGGCACATACGATCTTAGAACCCTAATAATAGCTCCCACATTTTATGCACGAATGAGTAAGGCCTAAATTCGAAAAGATAGACATCCCTTTGGGCAGACGAAAGAACACCTAGGAAAATGTGACATTTAGAATGGGTCACATTGATGAAAGACAAATGGAGGACCGACGCGTGTCACAAAATAGCAGCGCCCTAAATGTGACGGTTACCAAGCAAATGAATCGCCGAAAGGCGAGACCCAGAATCGAATACGTCTTACATCTCGGTCAAGCCCAAGACATAAGAGCTGGGGGCAAATGATGGGGGTCAGCCTAAAAGCAAAAGGCTGGCCTGCGGCCCAGAGAACAGGCCCAATGGGGTGAATCGAGGGGGCGAAGGACCCACTATAAAACCCAAGGTTTTGTTAGCCTAACCTTTTAAGCTCGCCCAAATGCACGTTGAAAGACCCAACCGAGGCAAAGGTGTAATAAATGCGATGAAAGTGTCGAGCTCAGAGCATTATCAATAACGCCACCTCCGTACACATTTGCATTGAATGACAATTGACATGACATAAAGCAGATGAGCAACATGTCGGCGTCACAAAAAGGAGCCATAGACAATCCTTAAAAGGAGAAAGTGGCGTTTCTTGCCAGGGACAGGCCTGGAGAATCCCCTTTTTCCCGCCAAACTATGCACAACATCACTATAAATATTGAACCAAAATACAAGGTACATGTATATAATCTCTCTTACCAAAACTCTGCTAAATTTTCTTTAGATTTTTCAATACACAATTTATAGTCAATTGACTTAAGCATCAGAGAAGATTTTTGGCCAAGCCTACCGGCTAGTCTTCCCCTGTTTCTTTGTGCAGAAACGACCAGATTAATGAGCCCGAGGACTCGGGCTTAGTTCTTTCATCTCTCTTCACAACCAATCTTACCCCTACGGAATCACTCTCGCACATATACAAATTACGATTCGAGGTCATCAAGGTTATGACTCAAACTATCGTTGGCATGTTTGTTGTAATATTAAATTGTAGGATTAAAATGATAAGTCTCATATATTTAATTTTTTGATTCCACGATTGTTTGTCAACTAAGGCCATGTTTGGAATGGAGGATTAGACCATTGGATTGGATTATTAATCCAAGAAATTTTTTAATTCCATGCTTGTTTAGTAAAATAGTGGTTGGACTAATTATCCTGGGTGACTCCCAATCCCATGAATTGGGAAATAATTAGTCCCATGGGGGGATGGGATAAATAATCCCCGAATAACAAGTCCCCTAGACTAAATATAAAATTACTTATTTACTCATATTTAAACCTCAAATTGACAGCCTTAAGCCATTTTCGTATGCTCTCAGCCATCCACCATGCTCGACAGCCCTAATCTGGCGGTTCGGGTTCCTAAGGTCTCGGAAGTTTATGAGTCTAAGGGTTTTGGGGGTCTAGAGGTCTAGAGTTCTTGGATCTCGAGGTTCTAGTGGTCTGGGGTATTAGGGTCCCGAGGGATTCGAGGTCCCGGGGTCTGGGGGTCCTGGGGGTCTTAAGGATCCGAGATTACGGAATCTCGAGGTCCTAAGGTCCTGGGGTCTCTGGGTCATGAGGTCCTGGGGTCCTAGGGGTCCAAGGTCCTGGGGTCTCGAGGGTCCGAGCTCTCGAGGTTCGGGGGATCTGGGATCCGGGGGATCTAGGGGTCTGTGGTCCCAAGGGTTTGGGGTCCTGGGGCTCCAGAGGTCCTAGGGGTCTGGGGATCCTGGGGGTCCTGGATTCTTGGGGATCTGGGGTCCCAGGGGTCCCAAGGGTCCAACACTACAGAGTCCCGGGGTCTAGAGATCTAGAGCTCTTAGCTCTCGAGGTCCCGGAGGTCTGGGGTCTTGGAGTCCCGGGGATCTAAGGTTCCGGGGGGTCGCACAGCATGTTTTGGTGTACAAAATTTTTTTTATGCGCCAGCATGTTTGGCCATGATTTTGATTAGTTGGAATTTAGCTAGGTTGAACTCTCATAATCATTTTCAATAGTAAAGATTTTGATTAAGGTTGTGCATTATTGCTATTTATGCGTAAAGCTTGCTTTCTAATTTTTCATGTCCCATGAAATAATTAAATATGGAAATGAATAAAAAGAGGAATACACTATCTTAGGACTATTAGTGATGGGATACTAAATACTCCTTAATTTTTACCTTCAAAACAAACATGGCCAAAGTAAATAGGAATAAGGGATAAAAGATATGTTAAACCCATTTAGAAGTTTTGCCAAATTTTATTTATACTTTTAAAAGGGTAGTGATTTTCGTATTTTTCTTTTTTTATATTTACACTTCTTCTCTTGTCTTTATTAATATGAATATATAATATTGTCCTTTTATTTGTTTACTTTTTTCACATATGAAAGGATAATATTGTAAATTCACATGAATCAAGATTAAAAAAATAGAGTGCAAATAGTTAAAAGGAGAGTGCGTGGCCTCTTTGGTTGTAGTTTTTAACTTTATTTTTTTTAAAAGTCTGAAAATGGATAAAACGCATTTATTAGCAAATTTCATAAAACTGTTTCTAGAAAATGTAATTAAAAAATGAGCTAAAATAAAAAATCTGAATACGTTTTAAAGGCGTTTTTTCTCTTCTCTCTTTTGCTGGACTTGGTGCACTAAGAAATAATTCCCTTATTTAGCAACTAATAATTCTTTCAAGAAACCAAACAAAAGAAACACAATACGATCTTTTTTTTTATTTATACAAGTTAGCTAATAAAAACTAAAATTGTCAAATAACTAAAAAAATTGTTTAGTTAAAAAGTAACTTTAAATCACCATAAACGGAACGAAAGTTGTTATTTGACAGTTGACATTTTTTTATAACTCCAAGCAAAAATATGAAATTTAATTTTAAATTAGAATACAAGGCCTGGATTATCATTTAAATTAGAACAAAGAAGATACATACCGGCCTCGTTTAGTAACCTGACTTTAAGTTAGACTTTTGCTTAAAGTCGTTTAAGCTCAAAAAGCTAAAAGTTCGTTTGGGAGAGAGATTGTATTTTTAAGTCAAATGCTTAAAGTGGCTTTAAATTAAAAGACAAAATTTTTTACTTTTTAAAATTTTATTTTAAAATAATTTTATATTTAATATGGATATTTTTTGATAGATTTTGACGAGTACATTTTAAAAATATATTTTTTATAAAAATAGTTTTGTATAATAAAGTTATTATATTTTTAAAAAATATAAAAGAATTATATAAAAAGCAAAAAAGCTAAAAGCCTTTGAGTTGAAAAATGAGACATTTAGCACTATTTTGAACATTAAGCCGATTGCCAAACGAAGCCTGACTGGTTTGGAATAAAAGTTTGGCATTTTTATTATTCTTCTATTCTTTCAATTCATCTCAATGAGAAAGATTACAACTAAAAACTAAAAACATCACTAAAAATGGAAAAAAAATAAAATTTTTGATTTTTTGACTTATTTTTGTTCATTTTTATCTTTTTTAAACTTTTGTTTATCTTGAGGTCAAATTTCTTATTTTTCGGTTGTCTCAATAAGAAAAATTCTAAGAGTAAAAATTATTGATTAAAAAATAATAAAAATAAGAATAATTTTAATAAATTATTATTTTGAATCGAGAATAAGCCTATGACACCCGTGACAGTTTAAAAGCCCATCTCTTTGAGCAGAAAAAAGAAAATATATTATAATAAAATTTATTTAAACATGATTTATCATTATTTTATGTGAAACTTCAATAATAAAATCTGCTATAGCACAAAAAACATGGCTTTGTTAATTTTCTGGGTTCGACTCCTGGCAGTGGAACCACACTCTTTTAGCTTGTGTTTCGCCTAATTTTTTAGCTTTGGCTTTTTTATAAAAAAATTAGATATAGAAAAAATCAATTAATTACCATGAAAGACTAAATAAATAGGCTTTTTAAAAGCTTTTTAAGCAAAAAAAAAATTGAAAAAAGCTAAGCCAAACAGTTAGAGGTTTAGAATTTTAAAAAATAGATTCTTTAGAATAATTTTTTTTTTATTGAAGGTTGATTTTTTAGCTTTGGCTTTTTTATAAAAAAATAGATATAGAAAAAGTCAATTAATTACCATGAATGACTAAATAAATAGGTTTTTTTAAAAGCTTTTAAAAAATAGATACTTTAGAATAATTTATTTTTTTTATTGAAGGTTGAGGAATTGATTTTAGAGTAATCAGAGAATGAATTTGGGTTTGGGCTGAGATTTGAAAGGCAGTCTAGAGACCAATGGCCTGGGCGGTCGCACTTGTAACACTTAGTAAGCGCTGCTGCACTGCCGCCGTTGCCATTTTCTATAGACGACCGATTTTTAGTGTGGACAAAGCTATGAAAATTACAATTTATAGGATTGTGTGTATATATACGTAACATAGACTGTATTGAGAAAATTTTGGCGGAAACAATAGAAGGGAAATATATTGGCCTTGTTTGGGTAAATGTTATTTATTGACTTATTGATTTATTTTTGCTTATTTTAGGTTAAATTTCATAGAATTTGGCTTATTGACTTATTTTTATTTTTTTTAATCTTTTTCTGAACTTTTTTTTATATTTTTATAAAAAAATTTAATTTTTTGGACTCGTCTCAATGAGATGAGTTTAAAATTATAATAGTTTAATTAAATAATAAATTTTTTTTACTAAAAATAAAAAATCTACAATAACAAATAAGCCAATAAACTAATAAGTCAAATTCACATATTCAGGCCATTGTGCCGAATGCATGTTCTTCTCTCTTGGTCCTTGTTTTTCTTAAGCGAAAGACTATGTCCTTGATTTATGGCCCACCAAGTTAGAGGCGTACATTGATAGATTTTTTCGGTTTGGAGGCATTAATTCCAATCCAATTAGGCCATGTTTGAGATGTTGAAAAAGTTTTTTAAAAAAAAAATGAATAAAAAAGTTAGAGTATTTAAAATAATTTTTTATTATAGCAATTTTGCTTTAAATTTTTGCTTTTTATTAAAATGTCTAATATATTTTTACTTTTTGCTTTTAAGTTGTAGTTTTTGGGATATTAGCATGACGTTTTATTTTTGTGAAGAGAGTTGATTTTTTTAATTGAAAGTATGCTAGTAATTTTAGTTAAAAAAATTAGAGTGTTTGGGATGTGTTTTTTTCTTGGATTAAGAGATGAAAAAAAAAAGTTAGTTGACTTTTTCAAAAAACCAAACAACATGGCTTAAAAGTCGACTTTTTTGCAAAAAAAGAAAAAAAAAACAATTTTTTGTGAAACCAAACAAGGGCTTTATATACATTGAATTGGTTAATTTTGTAATTTGAACCAATTCAAACAATAGAAGATATATAATCAAACAAACCATAAGGATTAATTTGGTTTGTTGAATTAATCGGTTTTTAATTGCATCGCATAATTAACCATTCTATGTAGAAATCTTGGCACACGCGATGCGTGTGAAATTCGAAAAATATAAAAATAATTCCGTTTAGACAAATTGCTTATTTGCTTATTGTGAAATACGTACAAATATAAATAAATACATTTGAAATAATTAGCTTTTAAGTGGTTTAAATGTTAGATGTAAAATTACATTAATGTACGCATTACTAACCACATTACATTAATGGGATTAATTGTAGTTGGTGCAATTTAGTCATTTCACAAGTGAAGAGGAGTTTGGTTAGAGATAAGTAAATAAAGAAGCTTCCATCGGGTAAAACTTGCTTATTTGTTTGCCCAAACAGATTTGCTTATTAGAGGCTGAATAAGCCAATTAAGCAAATAAGCAATTTGTCTAAACGGGCCCAATGTGTTAATGCACATAAATTCATCTTATTTTTTTCGCTTTTATCTACAACTGCCTGGCAGAAAGGGTGCGTAATAATTTTTGATATTTGTTTGATAGAGAGAGAGAAGAGAGAGAGGGGGTAGTTATAAAATTGTATTTAAAATCTAAAATCTAAACTATTATGAAGGTATATTAGGAAAACAAAATGCTTGATTGGCTTCAATCGAAATGATAGTTATCTTTTTTAATCTTTTTTTCTATCTTGAGGTCAAATTTCTTGTTTTTCGGTTGTCTCGATAAGAAAAATTTTAAAAATAAAAAATATTGATTCACAAATAAAAAAATAAGATAATTTTAGTAAATTATTATTTTGAATCGAGAATAAGCCTACAAAACTCGTGATAGTTTAAAACCCCATCTCTTTGAGCAGAAAAAAGAAAAAAAAGAAAAAAAAATCTAGAATAATAAAATTTATTTAAACATTATTAATTATAATTTCATATGAAAGGGTGACAACAAAATCCGCTGTAGCACATAATATTAAGCATGTTAATCCTTCCGGGTTCGACTCTTCGCAGTAGAAGCAAATATTATTGAGGTTTAGAATTTTAATTAAAAAAGAAATAGATTCTAAATTTTGTTTGAGATAAATTTTTGCTTCTTTATTTTTTATTAAAATATTTAATATGCATTTGAGATAAATTTTTGACTTTTTTTTAACTGCTAGTCCAAGGGTTTTTTTTTATTTTGATTATTTTTATAATTTATTTTCTAAAAATAAATGGATTTAAAATGAGAATATTTTTATATTTTAAAAAAAAAAGTGTTGACACATTTTGAACATTTGAGTTGACACCTTTAACCAAAAGAAATGACTCATCTCTCAAAACACTCAAGTATTTTTGAATAAGAATATTTTGTATTGATTCTAATTAAAAATTAAGTCAAACACTTTAAAGGCAAAGTTTACTTGAAGCATATCAAGTGTGTCAACACCTTTGAACAAATGGTTTGACACTCTAACAGTTTTATAAAGCCACTTTCTGGTATCAAAGTTTAATGTCGACACAAATAAGTTTTGTGTCAACACAAAAGAGCCGAAACTTTTAGAACTCAAAATGAGTCGACACTAATTTAATTTGTATCGACACAAAAGTGATTTTTACTTTTGGTATCCAAAAATTTTGGGTCGACACAAATAGAAAATGTGTCAACACAGAACAACTGCGGTCACCTGCAGATTTTGGGTGTCGACACAAATGAGAAGATGAGTCGACACAAAAGTCCCAAGGCCACCTGAAGAATTTTGGTGTCGACGCCAAAGTCCAAATGTGTCGACACAAAAGGCAAGTTGAGTCGACACAAAGTGCCTACTCCCGGATGCTGAAGTTTTAAATTAGTCGACACCAGATCTAAATGTGTCGACACCGTTGTGCTGGTGAGAAAGCTTGTAGAAATTGTGTCGACCTTTCAAAAGAAATGTGTCGACCCAACCACTTAAAGGACATGCCCAAAGACATTTTGTGTCGACACCAAAGGTTTTTGTGTCGGCATTTGCGACGGAATTTTAAATTCGCGGCAGACCTCAACGGTTGGATTTCTTGCATTTATTGCTCCTACCTATCTTCAACGGTCATGAATGATCAAGAGCTTATATAAAGAGTAACTTCTCAACATTTAATCTCTCTGGAGACCTACAATCACTGTTCTATTGCTTGAATCAATCTCATAACTCTCAAGTTCTCATTTATTGCTGAATCTCCAGTTCTTGTTCCTCAGCTCTCTTTATCTTCTCATTTATTGTAAATCTATTCTGTAAAGAGAATGAGTGTTCCTCATTAATATACTTTATTTATTGTATTCAATGGTGAGTCACCCTTTATCTTTTGAGTGAATGGGTGAATCTCATTAAAGAAGAGTTCAAGAGAGATTAGAAAAAAATAGGAGTTTGTTTTCATAAGATCTTCTTAAAACTGAAATAGGCTTTTGAATGTGCCCGTAAACATTCGTTTACTCAAGCAAAGTCTTGAAGTTGTAAAAGTTTGGAATGGGCCCGTGAAGTATTCTATATAGTGGGAATACTCAAGAGATAACTTAAGGAGTGGACATAGACTTAGAAAAATCCGAACCACTATAAAATTCTTGGTGTCTAGTTCAATCTCTCTATCCCTAACCTCTTTAATTTTTGCATTGCCTTAATATTTGATTATCTTTCTTTATTTGATTGCAATATTAAGAGGTTTTCAAAAAAGTTTTTAAAATTGTTATTTAATTTTTAAGACCCAATTCACCCCTCTATTGGGTTGCCTAGAACTAACAATTGGTATCAGAGTTTGGGCTCTTATTTTTTACTTAACCGTCTAAGAGTTTTGTGAGACCCCGACCCATTTTATTTCAGAAATGATTAAGTGTTGGTGGGAGTAAGAATTAAAGCTTGAGTTTGGTGATATTTTGAGCTTGAATACGCTTGAAA
>JAULJZ010183335.1:0-22086 GCA_032270985.1 Heliamphora pulchella | reverse complement strand
CATATACGTCGCAGACACAATAACGTGAAACACTTGCTCTCGAGTGGAATAATTTCTATTGAATATATGAAGTCTAAAGACAATATAGCGGATTCGTTAACTAAAGGCTTAAGCAGAGAGTAAGTTAGTCGTTTATCGAGGGGAATGGGCTTACAGCCTATGAATTAAGAGTCGCCTCAATGGTAACCCAACCTAGCTGATTGGAGATCCTAAGATCTAGGTTCAAAGGGACAACCGAATTATGTATGACCCAGTGCCATCATTGTGGAGATAAAATCTCCTACTAATTCCTATGATAGTACATTGATACCTGTAGTGTTATTAGGTTAAGTTATGCTTTTAATGGTTCTTATATTTTGAAATTTAAGTGGGGTATAGCATGATACTCTTAATAAGAATCACCTATATGAGTGAGAAGGGGCCACTTCTGTAAGAATGTAAAGACTATATTCTCTAACAGCACTCATGAAACCAGGATTTGCCTAGGGCCTAAATGGGCACAACCGTGAGAACCTAGTTGTGTTTAGAAAAATTCTTTGTAAACTCAATTGTCTTGATTTACACAAATAGTTGAACAGTTTAAGGTATTGTGTCCACTAATTAGCCAGTAAGTCCGATAGTTTTTCACAAGAAAAAGTTCAAAACCAAAAGCTACCTATCATATGCAGAATTTTTCTTATTGAACTTTCTCAGTGTCTGTATCTTGTTGTATCTTCTTTTTCGTCAAATTACATTCATGTGGGGGATTGTTGAAAAAAAGGGATTTTGAATAAAATTAGAATATGATTTTTAGCTAACTTTAAAACTAATTATCTTTGTGTTGGATCAATATTTGTTTATGATTTCAAGTTTTAATTTGATTATCTCAATGAGTAGAGTAATCATGAATTTCGTGGCATTCAAAACCATTAATGAATGAATGAGAAATTGACTACAAAAGTGTGCAATTGAAGTTGGCAAAATAATAGTAACTAAGTTTTATCCCACATTGCTTGGGAGAGAAAATGGTGAGTGTCCAAGTGGATACAAATGAGTTTCTAATCGCACATTGGGGGGGAGAAACTTGGGTGAGTGGCTTATATAAACCAAATTGAGCATAAGGGATATGCTCATTGGGGGTACCCAATTTTGTAGACGATGGAGGAGCTACCTAACAGTGAGTTCGACCCAAACCCCACACGTGCGGGCCGCCGCAGCCGCCGCCCGCCCGTCCGATCGACCGGCCGACCGAGCCGAGCCAAACCAGGCTTGGGTTGTGGACTGTGGGCTTAGATCAACCCTTATCTTTTTTGCGAAAATTTTATTTAATTAACATTTCGAATTTAAAATTTAATTTATTGAAATTTTAAATTTTGTCTGTTACCGTTATTACTGAACCGTTGGCGGTTCGAGACCGTTGGGTCAGTTTTTAGTTCGCGCCTGTTGGAGCAGGCCGAACCGATTTGCGCCTGTTCCGAACCAGTGTCGTGTCGGTTCGGCTTAAACTGAACCGTCACCAGCAGTGCCTATTTAAAGGCTATTGCAGATCCGATTTGGACACTTAATTTTTCCATGCTCGTTCCTCCTCGATACTGAGCCTCTGCTGCATTCCTGCATCATTACAATCCGAGTTTCCGAGAAAGTTCAAGCACATCAGCGTCGTTGGTGTGCAGATTGTCGTGTTTTCTCAGCACACGGGGATCATTTTATCCAGGAGGCAGATGTTTGGTCAATCGCAAGCACCGTGGCGTGGACGTAATCTGTCTTAAGGAGACATCGTTCAACGCTGGACTCGGTTCCAAGTAGTTCCGAAATTGTTCTGTAAGACTGTTTCATCTTCAGATTCTTTTTTCCTCCCACAACAAGCATATTGTTCTTCCTTTCTATTTCAGTTCGTATTTTTTGTTTCTGCTTCAGAATAATTATTTCTATTCCTATTTATCAGAAGGCTTTTCTAAAACAGTGTACCGTTTTATATTTTTTAATCTGTTTATTACAATTTTATTTTTGTTGTATTATTCTGTAACTAAAAACAGACTATTATAATTTTGTTTTAATTCTGAAATTAATTTCAAATTGCTAGAAAATTTATTAATTCTTTTTCGTGCTGTTTGAATTTTGTTAAAATTGATAGATTTTAGTATTTTCAGAAAATCAAAATTCAACAAATAGAGCTGAAAGTTATGAAGAATTATCTTTATTCATTATGTAGATTTTTTTAAAAACAAAATTGTGTGTAATGTATTAATTAATATTTTGTTTGTTTTAACTTAAAATAGTAACAATGATGATAATTGTGGAAGTGGTAGAAAAGGTAATAGCTGTAGTTCGAGTGGTGGAGAAGATGATGGTGGTTGTGGTGGTAGTAGTAAAGATAGTGGAGGTGATATAATGTATTAAAATAATGACTTATCCTAATTTAATTTTTTATTTTTTAAATACAAACTAAATATTAAAAAATAAAAAATAAAAAATAATGTTTACAAAATAAATTTACATAAAAAATAATTTTTATTATATTTTCTTAACTTCAAAACTAACAAAGTTTAAATTTAAATATGAAAAAATAAAAGACCCACTTAGGAAGGAACCTAGAATGATACTTTAAAATGGAACCTAGTTTAACCATGATTAAATAAGTTGAGTTTTTTCTACCAAGAGAAATCTAAAAAGATGTTTAAAGATGTCAATTAAAGTAGGCATTTAAGGCAAATTTTAAAATTAACTTACAATCTTTCATAAACCATCCCATTTACGAAGGAACCGTAAACAAGTTTTTCTCATTACCGACTCATCTACTCGTTGCAGTTAGGGTTAAACAGTATTATGATACAATGTAGGCATCTAATTTTAATTTTAAATTTTAAATTTTGTTTTTTTGGCTATAGGGAATTATTATTGTCTAGGTATATTTATTTTATTATTTTGACAGTCTTAATGGCCCCAAAATGTCTCCATCAACATTGATCAACATCATCATCTCGTTATCTTCTGATAAGGGTCCCCACTTCTGATCAGGTCGTTGAGTTTGAACCAATATTTTTTTGTTTTGTTTTTTTGTTTTTTTTGGTTTTTTGATAACTGGATATTTGAGCCAGTTTACGTGCATTTCGACTAATCTCAGGATTTTAAAGTTAACAGCAAGATAAACCTCCAGTGTGTTGGAATAGCTCAGCAAGTGGTCCAGAAAGTGAACTCCAGCATCACACCCCGTGACTCAGCAAATGGTCCAGCTAAGCATGTTGCAGCTGAAGGAGCAAGCGTCAGTTAAGCAATCTGTTAGGAAATCCGTTAGTTAGTTAGATGCGAGACTGTCAAGTATAAATATATGATTACTGTGGTTAATTGGGGATCAAGAAATAAAAATGAAAAGTTTTCGTCTTCTCTCTTTTTTTTTTTCATGGTATCAGAGCATCTCTCAGCTTCAACGAGCTTAAAGATCCTTCAATGGATACAACTCAGGTTTCATCTTCTTCATCTTCTTCCTCAATTACTTCGTCGAAGTTAACTTTTTTAGTCTTCAATCTGAATTCACTTGTCACTGTGAAGTTGGATTCCACGAATTATATTGTGTGGAAAAATCAGATTCAGAATGCACTAAGAGCAACTGGCTTTCTCAACTTTATTGATGAATCAAAACCACGTCCCGTAGAGAAAATTATTGATTTAGAAAATAATAAGATCACAAATCCTGAATACCTTCAGTGGGATCAAGTTGATGCTCATCTCTATAGCTGTATCAATGCAACACTATCTCCCTCAATCTTCACTATGGTTCTCCATTGTCGACACAGCAATGAGGTTTGGTCTATGCTTGAAAAGAGGTTCACTTCTCTTTCCAGATCTCATGTTCTTCAACTCAAGAACAAATTACAATCAATAATGAAGAAGTCAAATTCCATGGATAACTTTCTGCAACAAATTAAAGAGATTGCAGATCAACTTTCATTAGCTGGAAGTCTAGTTCAAGAAGAAGATCTGGTTCTTATAGTTCTAAATGGACTTCCGGATGAGTATAATGCTTTTAAAACCACAATCCGAGTGCGTGAAGGATCAATATCCATGGAAGAACTTTCCTCGTTACTGTGTGCTGAAGCAATTTATGTTGAAGATTCAATTCACAAATCGAATTCAACTATGAATACAGTAGTGTTTACCGCAACAACAAAAGGTGAATCTAACTTTTCTCAAATAAATTCTACAAATACTTCTTACTCTCAAGGGCCCAGAAATACCAAAGGTTACTTTCGAAACAGAGGCGGAAGATTCAATCCTTCCAGAGGAAACTTCAGAGGAAATTCAAGAAGCTTTTCAGGCAGACAAGGCAAGTCATCCTATCAACCAACTCAATTCTCAAACCAAACCAGTTTAATTTACCAGATCTGTGGTAAACCAAATCATTCATCATTTGAGTGTTGGCATCAGCTTGGCCTTCAGTACCAACCTTCATCAAACACCTTTGCTACAAAGGCGCTGATAGCAACTACTCCATCAAAACCATCCACTGATTGGTACATTGATTCTGCAGCTTCAAATCACATTACTAATGATCTTCAGAATCTCTCATGCTATGAACCATATCATGGATCTGATCAAGTAATAGTCAGTAATAGTTCTGAAATTCCTATCCACAACACTGGTAAGGGAATTCTTCCAACTCCACATTGCAATCTAAATCTCCATAATGTCTTGCATGTTCCTCGAATCACTTCAAACCTGATTTCTGTTCATCAATTAACAAAAGAAAAAAATCTGTTACTTTTGATTCTGATTCGTGTGTTGTCCAGGACAAGGCAACTAATCAACCTCTTCTCCATGGTAGACATTGCAATGGCCTCTACAAATTTTCTGCAATTCAGCCAATCTCCTCTACAAAAGTTTGCTATACTGCACTCAAAGCTCCACAATCTGTCTGGCATCAACGATTAGGGAATCCTTCCAAAGAGAAATTTGATGTTTTAGCTCGCAAATTTTATTTTTCCTTTTGTAACTCCAATAATACTACTTCTGCATGCACATCGTGTCGTGTTGCAAAATCTCACAGATTTCCATTTACACTGTCAAATTTCTCTGTCAATAAACCTCTTGCTATAGTACACAGTGATGTTTGGGGTCCCATGTCCCCCTCCTTTGATGAGCTGTCCCTACACTCCTTTCAAAAATGGGGTTGCCGAATGAAAATATCGGCACATAATTGAAACTTTCATTACTCTTCTTCACCAATCTTCTTTGCCACTCCCCTTCTGGTATGATGCCATTGCTACGGCTACTTTTCTCAATAATAGACTCCCTAGCTCTCAATTGGGCAATCTCAGTCCTTTTGAACTACTTTTCTGCAAACCCCCTGACTATAGTTTCCTTAAAGTCTTTGGCTGTCATTGCTTTCCCTGGCTTCGACCTTATGTTGCTACCAAACTTAGTCCTTGGTCTATTTCCTGTATCTTCATTGGATACCATTCTACCATGAAAGGTTATAAATGTTTTGATCCCATTTCACGCAAGATCTATATCTCTCGTCATGTTACATTCTATGAAACCTGTATTCCCTTTGCCTCTTCTTCCAGTTCTACTACTTTCCCGAGGCCTCCTTCTCTTTCCTAAATTTCTCAGTTCTTTTGGCATTCTCATCCTTCCTCCTCTCTTTCTAATTCCTCCCCTATTTATGCGTCCCATACTTCATCCTCTCCTCCTTCTTTTCCCAATTCCCAGTCTCCTTTCATTCCACAGCCACAGCCTACTTCCATTCCACAGCCTGCTATTCCACATAATGATATTCCACTTTCTGCTACTCCCCATCATGATATTCCACTTCCTGATATTCCACAGCCTGCCATTCCTCAGCCTGCCCATCCATCCTTCCCACTCTTTTTCTCTTCTCTAAACCATCACCCTATGACAACCAGGTCTAAAGCTAGAATTTCTAAACCAAAACGCCATCTCTGCCTGACTGCATATGTTTCTCTTTCTTCCACTCCTCTTGAGCCCACTTCTGTCCATCAGGCTCTTCAATACAAGGAATGGTCTCAAGCTATGGTTGTTGAGGATTCAGCTCTTATGCATCAGGGCACTTAGATATTTCGCATTAAGAGGAATGCTGATGAGACCATCGCCCGATATAAGGCGTGCCTCGTTGCTAAAGGATACTTGCAAGAGGAGGGCTTTGATTACTTTAATACATTCAATCTAGTGGCCAAGCAACCCGCGATTCGCGTCCTTCTCTTCTTAGCCTTACATTACAACTGGCCAATTAAGCAGTTGGATATCTCCAACGCCTTTCTTCATGGTACACTTCATGAAGAAGTTTATTTGAAGCAACCACAAGACTTTGTTGACTCCTCTTGTCCCACGTTTGCGTGCAAACTTCATAAGGCTCTCTATGGCCTTAAACAAGCTCCAAGAGCTTGGTTTTCTACTTTTCTCTCTTTTCTTCTTTCTCATGGTTTCAAGTCCAGCCATTGCGACTCTTCTCTTTTTGTTCGCAAAACTCCTTACGGCATCACCATTATTCTCATCTATGTTGATGACATCCTCTTCGCTGGCTCTAACACTTCCTTCATTCACTCTCTTCTTTCTCATATGCATAAAGCTTTTGCTATGAAAGAATTCAGCAATATGTCTTATTTCCTAGGCATCTCGGTTCTTTCTTCACCCTCTGGTTATTTCTTGTCTCAACCAAAATATGCTTTGGACATTCTTTCCAAAGCAGGCATGCTTAATTGTAAACCTTACTCTTCTCCTCTTTTTGTCAAACCTTCTCCCACACCAGGCGATGATCTTCCCTTCTCTGATCCCTCTCTCTATCGAAGCTTGGTGGGTGCCTTACAATATCTCATCCTCACTCACCCAGATCTCGCTCTCTCTGTTAACCGCGCTTGTCAGCACATGCAAAGCCCCACTGTGGCTGATTTCTCTTCTGTCAAGTGTATTCTTCGTTATGTAAAAGGCACCCTCCACCATGGTCTTCAATTTTTCGCTGGTCCCTTCATTCTTCAAGGCTTTTTCGATGGTGATTGGGCTGGTTGTTCTCTTGACCGCCGATCCACGACTGGCTATTGCATGTTTTTGGGTCCCAATCTTATCTCATGGCAAGCCAAGAAACAACCAACAGTGGCTCGTTCTTCCACTGAGGCCGAATATAGGGCTCTTGGCCATGCTGCTGTAGAACTGAGCTGGCTTTGTATGCTCTTAAAGGACCTTCATGTTTCCTTGGCTAGCGCACCCACTCTTTGGTGTGACAATCTTTCGACTATCTCCCTTGCCTCTAATCCCGTGTTTCATGCTCGATCGAAACACATCGAGGTGGACTATCACTTCATTCGTGAAAAGGTTGCTGCGAAGTCCCTCACTGTTCGCCATGTTCCTTCCTCTGATCAACTTGCCGATGTGTTTACTAAACCTTTATCTGTTGCTCATTTTACTTCTCTATGCTCCAAGCTTCTGGTCGTCCCTTCTCCCATCCGCTTGCGGGGGGATGTTGGAATAGCTTAGCAAGTGGTCCAGCAAGTGAACTCCAGCATCACACCACGTGACTTAGCAAGTGGTCCAGCTAAGCATGCTGCAGCTGAAGGAGCAAGCGTCAGTTAAGCAAGCTGTTAAGAAATCTGTTAGTTAGTTAGATGCGAGACTGTCAAGTATAAATATATGATTACTGTGGTTAATTGGGAATCAAGAAATAAAAATGAAAAGTTTTCATCTTCTCTCATTTTCTTCACAGTGGTCATGAGGAGAATTTAAACCAGTGATCATTGAGGAGCAAACGCAATGTTTGACCAGTTGTGTTAGCCCTCAGAGTTAGATTGAACCATTATTGAGAAAGAGAGAGAGAAAGAGAGAGAGAGAGGGGGAATGGGGTGGTGGGGAGCGGTGCTGTAATTCTATCTTGAAGCTAAAATTTTGGATCCACAAATTGACACTTTTATCTAAGTTTATTTATTGAATAAACGTAATTGGCATTCAATTTGGTCAAAATTAATGGCCAAAATGGGAATAAATTTAAGTAATTGGGACATGCTTTTCTCCGTTCGTTCCTTGAATGGGTTGAATCGATTATGTTGGGCTAATTTTGGAATCAAAATGGGACTAGTTCGATAGTTCGAGTCATTCATTTTATTGTGCTTAATGCGTAAATTATGTATGTAAAAAATTAAATTAGTTTGAATTACACACTAAGAACAATAAAAAATGAATTAAATAATCAAAATAGACCCATATTGAATCCAAAATTGATTAAACTCAACTACTTCACCGGAGAAAAACCCGGTGATCGATGAAAGCTTCTGACTCTCTTCCAAGGAGCTATGAGAAGAAAAAAAAAAATATAAAATAGAGGAATTGCCCAAAGATAATTTCTGGCCCGAGAATGTTGGCATTATCATATTTTTACAAAAAAGACTTAAGAAATACTTAGGATAACCATTCAGGTAGGAAAAATTAATAATATTATTTGTGAATGTATTTAGCAATATAATAAAAAGAGGTTTTTAAATAAGAATTCTATATGTAAGATTTGTTGAAAGATTAGTCTCATCCTTTTTTTTTTAAATTCAGGTTCCATTTTATATTACTATACCAAATATGCCCTAGCAACAGTCAAACATTCAAACCCTAACTCCCATCGTTGACCTCTTGCTTCTTCTTTCTCGGTGCTAGTCCCGTAACCGATTTCCTCCTTCTCCAGCGCTGACCTTCTCATTCTTCTCCATCAATCTCTTCCTTTTTCGTCACTGTCGATCTCTTCTTTCTTCTCCAGAGAGATAATCAAAGAGTTAAAGTTTCAAAGAAAGGAGAAGCATAAGACAATTTTTTCTTTTTTCATTGAGAAATTTCTCATTTTGACTTTGTTGAGAAATTTCTTATTCCATTTAACTGAGAAAGAGAAAAACTTTCTCATAACATTTAACTGAGAAATTTTTCGATTAAAAAAAAATTTCTCAGTTAAATGCTATAAGAAATTTATTAGTTAAATAACATTTTTTTTAACATTTGTTCTAAGAAATTAACCTCGTCGAGAGAGAGTTTTAGAGAGATGGTGGGAGATGTCGTTGGTGGACTACACTTCTTCAGACAAAGACAAGGCCGAGGTTAGCGAAGAAGAGACAAAAAGCTTCGAAGCCCCAAAACATGATTTAGGACTTCCAAAGCACAGTGAATGTCCTCCACGACGACAGCGACAGCGACAACGACGACGACGATTGATGACAACGACGGTGACTAATCGCGAGGTGGCTAGGGTTCTAGAGAAGAAGAAGAGGGACTAAAGAGGCGACTAAGGTAAAATTGTCATATTTTAAAAATAGATTAAAAAATGGGACTGAAGCATTAAGAAAATTAGTAATGGGATTAAATCTTTTACATATCTTGTAAAAAAAATTAATAATTGATGACTGAAAAAAATTGTACATATCAAAAATTTTGATGGCTAAACCCTATGAGGTAGGAAAACTCTTAAGTACAATTCTAAGAGAATAAATTGGCTAGCTTATCTCGACCCAACTTAGCATGATTCTGGTTTAAAGTTGATTTTTCTGTATAAATTTATTAAAAATTAACTATCAAATTATAATTTCTTTTTCGTGCATAATTTTTTATAATTACTTTTTAACTAACTAAATTTTTTATTAATGTAATTTAAAGTTTCCTTTTTAAAAGGGCTTGACTTTAAAATATGTTAACAAAGTAAAATGCGCCTTAATATTCTATCAAGCCGAATTTTAATTATTTAGGTCCCGTTTGGAACAATTCCTTATTTATTATATTATTTAACTTATTTTTTTAGTTATTTTTTTAATTATTTAGTATTATTATATTTTTTAATTTTTTTCATCAAAATTAGCCAGAAGAGCTAGTAAACTTTTTTAAGAAAAATATAAAAAAATACTGAGAAAGAACAAATATAAGCCAAAACCAATAAACAAAATTTTATATTATTTATTTTTGTCATCTTAGAAATATTTTCATCTTTTTATTAAAATTTTCTACTTTTCGAGTGAATGAAAAATTAAAAAAAATTTAATCAAAAAATTAAAAAAAAAAACATGCAAATATTCCAAAGTTGAGCCCAACAGCGCCTTAAGATAATTTCATTTACTTCCAACTGTGATTTTGCAGAAGAACCTGATCCACCTCGAAATGCGTTCCCGTGAAATGAGAAGGGAAGCTTCATGAGAAATTGGAAACCCTCATTAATGTATACGATCTGATAATCCTTCTTCCGTAGATGGTCGCCACGTGTAGATCTGCAGATGGATGGGTCGGCACCGGAATCTGACCACCGGCCGACCGGGAGCAGCGTTTTCATTTAAAGTGGACCGGTGGCGATCTCTGACTCATGTCATGTGCAGTGGGGCTTCGGGGTTCTGTTTCTAAAAAAGAACGTAATTTTTAAGCAAAGGTAGACTTGTACATTTTCACTCGCTGTATTATTATATGATGGTGTTTTATTATTAAAATTAGTAGTTTATAAATTATAATTTGTAATAAAATGTGTGAGTATTTTAAAAAATTTATAATTTATAGTTGAAATAGAAAAAATTAGTTATAAATTGTAACAAAAATTGTAGGTGTTTAAAAAAATTTATAACTTATACTTAAAATTAGTAGTAAGAAATTAGTTATTTTTAACTTCTTGCTACTAATTTTAATTACAAGTTATAATTTTTATCAAATACTTATAATTTTTACTATAAATTCTAATTTGTAAGTTACTAATTTTAGTAATACCAAACACCACAATTATTGAGTGTATATGACTTTGTTTGTTTTGCAATAAGAATATATACAATACATAAAATAATGCATTAGTATGTGGCAGTACTATATTGCATAAAATAGTACATAAATATGTAACAGTATTATACTATCGATAAATAAAATAAGTAAAATTTACAATGCAGTATTTTTAGTGATAACACTTGGGCCCAGCTTAGGCTAAATTTTAGAGATTTCACTATTTTTGGGTCCTTTTTAAATATTTTCATCTTTTCGACTTTTTTTTCTTTTCAAATTTTCCTGATCAAATGAACTAAAAATAAAAAAATTAATGAACATTAAATTTGACTTATTAATTTATTTTGATCTATTTTTGTCTTTTATGAACTTTTTTTCAAATTTAATTAATTTTTTTTTATTTTTTTGATTTGTCTCGATGAATAGAGTTAAAAAGTATAATATTTTAACCAAATAATAAAAAAAATTCACAAAAAATAAAAATAAACCAAACGAAATAAGAAAAATAAGCAATTATCCAAACTGTGCCATATATATATATATATGCTGTATTATGTACTGTACGTGAATCAGAGGATCGTGCAGTGCAGCATGCACAGCACAGGATACTGTGGGGGTTATGATTTTGGTTTTTCAATATATTTTTATGATTGATTTAATTTATTATATAAAACTCGTCAAGTTTGTTATTTATGAAAAAAAATTAAGTTGATTCAATATCTGCAATTATGTGATCTAATAAAATTTATCTACAAATAAATACAAAAAAATAATAAATTTTAGAACAAAATTGTTAAACAAATGTCTTCCATCACATAGTTACATATAATTGATTAACTTGAATTTTTTCATGAATAATAATCTTAATGAGCTCTACATAATAAATGAATCCGATCATTAAAATACATTCAAAAATCAAAACCATAAACCGCACAACAACTCGTGCTGTGTACATTTGCGCAGCACCGTCCCCACATCCCACTATGAGTAACATTATTGTTTATTTTTTAGCTTAAAGTTGATTTAATGACTTTTGGCTTAAAATTAAAAAAATTCATGTTATTTTGTTCTGTGACTTAGGTTTTTAATTTTATTTTTTATTTTTTGGTTATTTGTTTTTATTCTTTTTACTTTTTTACTTATTAAGCAAAAAATACTTTTATATATTTTTAAAAATATCATAGCTTTTATGCAAATTTATTTTTTATAAAAATTATATTCTTAGAGCCTAGTTATCGAAATCTATAAAACAAAATTTATAATGAATATAAAAATTATGTTATAATAGAATTTATAGACTTAAAATATTATTGGTTTATTATCTTATTAATTTTTGACATAATTAAAATACCTTTAAACTAAATAAAATTTTATTCTTTTAAGATACTTACAAATTTTGCTAAATTGTTTTTTTATTATTTTCATTTAAATTATCTTCAAGCAAAAAAAAAAAAAAGAAGTCAACTTTAAACTGAGAATTACCAAATAACGCACCATGTGAAAGGCACGTAGGTATCCCCTGAAAAACAGTGGTTAATTAGATGTGGACATTCAAATCGTGGGCCACACATTCCATTGAAAAAATATTATTCTCTACACGATGTGATATTACTCTTTTTATAATTTGAACTACACATTTATGTTAATTTCATACAAAAATGTATGAGACCTCATCAATGTGTCGGTTCTATATACAAATGTGTAATCCAAGAAGTAATATTACTCTTCTTATAATTTGGACTACACATTTATGTGAATTTCACACAAAAGTGTATGAGACCCCATAAATGTGTCGGTTCTATATACAAATGTGTAATTCAAATTGCAAAAGAAGTAATGCCATCTTCTGCAGTAAAAAATTACTCGAATATGAGATATGGTTACATTTTTGTACCTGAAAAAGAAAAATCAACTTTAAACTGAGAATTACCAAATAATGCACCATGTGAAAGGCGCGTACGTATCCCTTGAAAAACAGTGGGTTAGATGTGGACATTCAAATGGTGGGCCACATTTTATCTGAAGATATGGTAACATTTTTTCACCCCTTCAGTTTATTTATGAATCGGGATCTTTCTATCTCCTATTAGGTAGTTGAAAATATAATAGTAAATTTATTTTTATATTTATTAACTTAGTTTCCTAAATAAAATGGTAATAAACAATCTGAGATGGTTTTTAGGTAATTAATTATGTGTTCGACTCATGGCTTTTGATTTAAAATCTATAATTAATATACAACATTAGATTCAAAAAAAAAAAAAAAAAAACTTAGACACTTAAAATTCATTGAGTTAAATTAGATGAAGGTACTCCTACTATTCTAAATACTAATTTTTTCACCTTAGCACCTTATCCCTCCATCTTAACGCCCCTATCCCATCTCCACCTCTATCTCCGGCGGCAATTTTCAGTGTCCAACTTCGACGACTTTAGATCACTAATTTTGGAAACTTTTCGATGACTATGGCTTCCAATGACCAATTTCAGTGTCATTCCAATGACTTTCGACCATCAACTCCAGCAACTTTTGACAACCAACTCCGACAAGTATTAAAATCAAAAATAATTTTATCTGTTTGGATCTAGAAATAAATGAATATAAATAAATCTCACTATTAAAAAATAACGAATAATGAAATTTAGCTTTAATGTGGTTAGTATTAGAGCGAACGTAGATAAAGTTCACTATTCATTGTATTCAAATAATAAAATTTATCTTTAGTGTTGTTAGCGTTAGAGCGAATAGAGATAAACTTCATTGTTCGAATACAACGAATAGTAAAATTTATTCATTTTGTGAGTCATTGAAAAAGTTGGCAAAAACATTATTGAAGGGTTATCGGAGGTTGTCGAAAAATCACCGAAAGCCATCATTGAAAAAATGGTCGTAGGAAAATGAAAAATGATCATCAGCAGTGACCAAAGAAAAGTCATCGGCAGTACTCAAAAAAAATTGCCGGCGATGACGAGAGTTGATAAATAGCAATAATGTGGCGAGGGTTTATACTAAGTACATTAGGAGAGTACGAGCAATAAGGGTAATTTTTTTTCATATAATTACAAAGCATTAAATTAGATAATTTTAAGTCTTAAAACTTTTAAAATAATAGATCTAAAAAGTTAAAAAAAAAAAAAAGAATTATGTAGATTAAATGCACTATAAAGACTAAGAATTAAATTTTTAAGTAGTTATTCCTAACTTTTTTTTTTTTATAGATAAATACTCACGTACCCATAACTCTCCCAATTTACATTTAGCAAGGGCTAAGGATTCTGAATTAATTAAGACCGGGATAAATCTGCAATAGCTCTTGGAAGACTTGAACTAATTATAAAGCTCTTGGACGCAAAATTACAGCTTTTACCGGTCAAACTACCCCTCAAAATTACAAGAGTCAAAAACTTAAATTGCTTATATTAAGTAAATATCATTTTTATGTCCAAAACGCTGTGAAATTTTTTCTAACATTTGGCCTACTTATATTAAAAAGCGGTGTCACTGGGGCATATTAAGAATATAAATAATAAAATTATTATTTATATCTAATAATTTAAAATTTTAGATAATGTAATGATCAACTATCTAGCTAATAGAGCTCATCATCTTAGAGGTGGCCACAATTTCAATGTTCATGATCTAACTGAGTCAGTGAACGTGCTTCATGATGCTCTTCCAGGCAGCAATCATCCTCATCTTTCAAATATTCTGCAACCGCAAATGGAGTTTGTTTCATAATAAACAAGAAAACTACAATATATATATATATATATATATATATATATATATATATATAAGAAGAACTCTCATTTAGATTTTTGATATTAAAACACTCTCATTTGGTTTTACCTATTAAACTTTATTATATTACCTAATTTAAAAATTAAAACTGCTCAAAATTTTAAAATTGAATCAATTCCAATGGTTAGCATTATATAAAGGTCCCATTTGAGATAATGATTTATTTATTTATTTTATTTTTTATTCATTGGTTAAATTATTATACTTTTTTGATTTTTTTTTGGTTGAGTCACGTAAAAAATTTAACAATTCTTTGACGAAAATATGTAAACGTTTAAAAAAAATAAAAATAAGTTAAATAAGTTAATAAGTTAAATTTTATATTATTTATTTTTGTTTTTAGTGAATTTTTATTTAATTATTTTTTTTAAATTTTTCTTATCGAGATAATATAGAAAAAAAAAAGTCAAAAATTAAAAAAGTGAAAAAAAAGACAAAAATAAGCAAAGAAAAATATAAAAATAATTCCAAATAGAAATGGAAGGAGAGGGTAAATAAATCCTGACTGAACTTGCAATCCGTCCCATAGTTTTGTTGAACCTGTTGTTAACATTCTCTTATGCTGAACAAGCCATTATGATGCAGTGAAAGTATTAAAAAAAAAAAAACTAAATAGCGTTCTAGCAAATGGGATAAATATTTGAATCTACAAGAAACCTTGAGTCCTCAAAAGTAAAGAGAATAAATATTTAGACTCAGACGGTTCTACTTAAGTCAATCCTCTACAGTTTTTCCTTTACATTGAGTTATTTGTAAATGATCATACAATGTTGGCCATGGTCGACATTAGCGTAACACACAATTTTGTTGTTGAACACATAGTGTAGTCCCTCGATTTGAAAGTCGTTGAGAGCCCAAACAAAATCAAGGCAATAAATTCTAATGCACAGCTTATATGTGGCATGGCATACGACGTACAACAACGAATGAGAAACTGGGCAAAGAAGGTGAATTTGATGGTGGTTCCTTTAGACGACTTCAACATAATCTTCGGTATTGATTTCTTTATGGCTATAGAAGTGGCGCTGATGTCATATCTCGGTGGGTTGATGATTGTTGATGATAAACAATCATGTTTTGTGTTGGATTGCAACCGGACAAACAAATGGAAGAGCACAAAAAGGGAAAACGAGACTTTGTCGGCTATTCAAGTGCAATGGGCTGAAGAAAAGTGTTGAGACCTATCTTGTAGCATTGGTAAATATCAAGCTAGATCTTTCAATTAAAGTGCCTAATGCTGCAAGACTTTGAAATGTAATGCCACCGAAGTTGCCTAAGTCTCTCTTATAAATGTGCTACCAATCACAAATTCCAGTTGGTTCCTAGTTCAAAGCCTCTGGCCAAAGCACCATACAGAATGCCCCTGATGGAGCTTGTTAAGTTGCGAAAGCAATTAATGGAGTTCTTAGATGTGGATCTGATCCAACCATTAAAAAGCCCATACAATGCCCTTATGTTATTCTAGAAAAAGCAAGACGGGTCTTTACGAATGTGCGTTGATTATCGCGCTCTGAACAAGGTAATGTTCAAGAACAAATATCATGTGCCACTAGTGGCCAATTTATTCAATCGTCTGTGTAAAGCCTTCTACTCCAAGCTGAAACTATGCTCAGGTTATTGGCAAGTGCAGATTGTCGAAGGAGATAAGCCAAAGACTACTTGTGTAACTCGAAACGGTTCTTTTGAATTTCTTGTTATGCCACTTAGTCTTACCAATGCTCCTGCTACATTTTGTAATTTAATGAATGGTGTTTTTTATAACTACGTCGAACAATTTCTTGTTGTTTATCTTGATGAAATTGTCATCTATAATGAATCCTTGTAGGATCACTTGACCCATCTTAAATTTGTAATGTGAATTTTTGTTATAAAAATTTTTGTCAAAAAGAAAAAATGTGAATTTGCTCAATAGGAGATTAAATTCCTAGGGCACGTAGTTATCAAGGGCTTAGTAAAAATGGACAAACGGAAGGTGCGTGCGATTCTAGATTGGCATCCACTCAAAAAGGTCCTTGAACTTAGATCTTTTCTTGGTTTGACTAACTATCAGAAGTTCAAATAGGGATATTCAAAGAAGGATTCAACCCTTACAGATCTATTGAAGAAAGATTACCAATGGCAGTGGGGTGCAAACTGTCACGGTGCTTTTGAGAAACTAAAAGTCGTTGTCGCAAGTGAGCCTATGTTGGGGTTGTTGAATTTTTAATTGCCTTTAGAAGTGCACACAGACGCCTCAGACAAAACCATTGAAGGGGTGCTAGTGCAAAAGGGATATCCGTTTGCTTTTGAAAGCGAGAAACTGAATGACGTCAAGAAGAAATATTATGCCCATGAGAAGGAGATGATGGCGGTCGTGCATTACCTTCAAATTTGGTGTGTCTATTTGTTGGGAACAAAGTTCACAATGATGACCAATAATGTGGCAAATACATTCTTCATAGTGTAAAAGAAGTTGTCCCCGAGATAAGCTCATTGACAAGAATTCTTGAAGGAATATGATTTTAGGTGGGTACACAAGTCTGGTTGGCACAACCAAGTTGCTGATGCCATAAGTCAGAAAGGGGTCAATGCATATGTTGCAGTGATTTCCCAAATTGAGACAAACTTCATAGCACGAGTTATCGAACATGCTACCAAGGATGCTGAATATCAAAGGCTTGTGCAGCATGTTAAGAAGAGAATAGTTCAACTATATTGACTTAAAAACGATCTACTAAAAACGATCTACTTCATGCCAAAGGAGATCGACTATATGTTTCTAGCAACGGGGGACTAAGATTAGAGCTGCTCAGAGAGACGCATGACCCTCAATGGGCTGGTCACCCAGGTAGGCAGTGCATGCTTGCTCTATTGTCCAGAACATTTTCTTGGCAAAAAATAGAGGACAATGTGGAAGTCTATGTCAAAACCTTCTTGGTGTGGTAATAAGACAAGACAGAATGAAAAGGGAAGTGGGCTTGCTGCAACCTCTAATGATTGCTGGGAAGCCTTGGAGTTCAATGTCCATAGACTTCATTTTGGGTATGCCTAAGGTTTATGCATTCTATTATAGTTATCGTTGATTGTTTTTCTAAGTATGCTGTGTTTATCCCTTTACCACATGCATGTCCTGCTGATGTTGCTGTTAAATTATTTTATAAGCATGTGGTGAAATATTTTGATTTACCCGAAGACATTATGAGTGATAAGGACAGTCGTTTCACTCGTCGATTTTGGATGGTACTATCAACTTGATGGGTTCTGAGTTGAAATTCTCCACTGTCAATCATCCGCAGACAAATGGTCAGACGGAAAGGATGAATGCGCTAATGGAAGAGTACTTGCAGCATTACATGACAGTTAGTCAGAAGAACTAGTTGGAATTGCTGGATAATGCTCAGTTTTGCTACAACTTACACCGATTCTCAACTACGAGCACACGCCCTTTTGAATAGGCTATGGGCCACCAGTTCCACACTCCATATGTGGTGGCTAGGACGACGAGAGGAGGGCGTTGTCCTACAGGTTAAAGCATACCAATTTGCTCGAGCTAAGCAAGATTTACTGGAGGAAGTGCGGGATATCTTGGCAAAGGCAAGTAGGAGAATGAAGAAGTATGCTAACAAAGAAAAAAAGGCTGATGGAATTCCATATTGGGGATAAAGTTATGCTTAAACTTACACCTCAGATTTGAAAGAAGATTAACAGCAAAACTATGCATCATGGCTTGATTTTGAGATTTGATGATCTATTTGAAATCGTGAATAAGGTGGGGAATGTTACCTATAGATTGAAGCTACCAGAACGACTGAAAATTTATCTAACCTTCCACGTTAGTTTCTTAAAATCGTTTCAAGAAGACTTGGTAAACATGGCAAGGAAGCAAAGCACAGAAAGCACTTTATGTGACCAAAAAACAGTTTGAGCGGGATGCTAACAAGATTTTAGATAATCAAACGGAGAGCTAAAGTAAGAAGAACATGCGAACTTACTATATGGTCAAATGGAAGGGCTTACTAGACTCTAAGGCAATATGGGAAAATGATGTGACATTATGGCAGTTCGATAATCAAGTAGAGCAATACCTACAAACTGTACTGACGAGGACACAAGCTTTTTTTGGTCAGGGTGATTTGTTAGCACCTTGACATGTGGGTGTCCCAAGTGGTTTGCGGTGGCACCGTACACCCTTGCCAACCCTTGACGGCATGAGGAGGGCATGCCTTATTAATCAAGGTAGCTATGTGGCAACGGGTTTGGCATGTGAAGGCATAATTCTCAATTCATGGATGTGAATAATTCGTATAATTTGTGAGTCAAGACGAGCAGTTAGCGCGACGAGCACATGACATAAATAAGCTAGCGCTAGCATAAGCTAGGTAGCTTAGACTACTTCAACAAAGTCCTAGTGGTGTAGCACACATGGGGAATATCGTGCATATGGCAGGGCAATTATAATTGCTGACCCAATCTGTGCACGGCTAGTCCCATGTGCTAGCATAGCATAAGCAGTAATCTCTTGAAAGCTGACTGGTTTAACAAGTCAACACAATGTGTGGCATATTCCAAGTACATTGTGGGCGGTTATCGGCAGTTATAGGAGTCCAAGGCTATAGACTCTCTACACGTGACAAGAGTTATATGGCAATTACTTGCTACAGAGAGTGGGGAGCATGTGTTTTATAATGTTTAGCACATATGCTTAATAGTTGAGGATGTCAACTGTAAATAATCGCTTGCAATTGCTATTTACCTATAAATAGGCATGTGTTGACTACTCTTTGCACACAGAAAAAAGGCGTGAGTAAAGCTTAAGGTATTTTTTTTGTATTTTACTTAGTGTAATAATCAAATGTTAAGACTTTTTCTTATAATTTTGAGCGTTTATATATTGTTCATCTATGCGTGTGTATGTGTTTTCATCATTGTTAGTTGAGACTAAGTGCTGCAACTTAGTATTGTCATAAGAAATTTTGTGACTGAAATTTTGACCATGTGACAATTATTAAGAGTTTTAAGGCGTTTTGGCATTTTTTCCACTTTTATTTGATCATTTTTTAATAAAATAGATTAAGCTCATCTAAGCATGTTGAATAAATGAGCAATAAAATTTTGACAAAACTGAAAAAATTCCCTGGAGGTAAACGAACTTCAGAAAAACATTTTGACTTAAAACTTCACCCAAACAGATCCTAAACATTCATGGGCCTACTAGTTATTTTGCTAGCCATTTTCAAATTTAAAGTTGTAATGGGCTTTTAAATGACTGTAAATTTTAGCAATTTTACTCTTAATTAATTAAATTTAACTAATTTTTTTAAGTCCCTAAATTATATTAAAAAAATAATATATAGAACAATGTTAAAAATCTAAATAGTTAGTTAAAATAGAAATAGTGTTGGAGCATAAAAAGGCCTCATTTGGAAACCAACTTTAAACCAAGTTTTTTATTTAAAGTCACTTTAAACTAAATAAGTAAAAAATTCATTTGGTAAACCATGAAGGTAATTTTAAACCAAAATGTATAATAGTTTAACTAAATAATAATTAAAAAAATTCACTAAAAACGAAAATAAACAAAAATCAAATAAAAAAATAAGCAAGTATCTCACACATGGCCAATAAGATAAAAAATTTGGCTTAAAGTGGCTTAAGCAAAAAGCAAAAAACTTAACTTAAAATTGTTATAACTTTTAAAAATTTTGTATTTAGATAATTTTATATTTAATGTGGATCTTGTTTGATAGACTTTGACGAGTAAATTTTAAAAATATATAATTTTTATAAAAAATAAATATATATGATAAAATTTATTATTTTTTAAAAATTAAAAAAAAATCATATAAATAACTTAAAAGTTGAAAAGCTAAAAATCTTTGGATTGCCAAACGAAACTTTTTAGCTTTTTTAGCCTTAAAATAAAAACACCAAAAATTCAACTTAAAACCAACTTAAAACAAGTTGCCAAACAAGGCTAAAATCGTGTCAGCTAGTGGTGGTGTTTTGGCAAAGTTATTACTAATAATTTATATATCATAACTTGTAGCAGAAATTATGAGTGTTTGGTAAAAATTATTACTTGTAGATAAAATAAAAAAAAATAGTTAATAATAGTAGCAGGAGTTATAAGTATTTAAAAAAACTTATAATTTATAACTAAAATTAATAATAAAAAAAAAACTAATAACAGTAACATTCTCAATCACTGTCATATAATATTATTGTCTAAGTATTGTTGAAATTATTTAATACTCTTAAGATAACTTCAACAATTTGATAAGTATTCTTTTATAGTTGACAATTATATTTTTAATTTTTATGTGAAAATATATTATTTTTAATAATTAGAGTATTAATATTAATAGAGTTAATATTATTTAAGCTAATTATTTTTTTATACAAAAACTACCTCAAGGCAAACGAATTGAAATCCGACAATCTCTCATCTCTTCCAACTACCTTCAATTCCTGTCATGGCCACACAAAAGTTAAAATCCCCATCTCTCTCTCTCTCTCTCCGATACAATCGTCATATCTGAATCTTTCACATCAACATGCAACCCCAAGACAAAATTCTAGAACAATAAGAAGAAAATTACACAAAAAAGAAAACCCATAACAAATCAATCAAAAAACAAACAAATACTCTCTCTCTCTCTCTCTCTCTCTCTCTCGATGGATTCCGATTTCTGGACCTCTCACCTCGCCGTGGCCAAGCGGCAATTCACGTTGCACCAGCCCCACCGTAACGGTTCCCAGTCGGGTTTGCTTCGATTTGTTTTTGTTTTCGATCCGTAAACGGGTTTTGGAGAATTATTTGTTCATTTCTAATGTTTTCGGTGTTCCTATTTTTCAGATCGGTTGAACATCGATGAATTCGAGGTTGACGATGAGATACGACCCGATTTCCCATGTCCGTATTGCTACGAGGACTTCGATATCGCGTCCCTGTGCTCGCATCTCGAAGATGAGCACTCTTGCGAGTCCAAAGTCGCCGTGAGTTTCCCTTTAGATTCACAACACACACAGATATAGGATTGCACAGATAGCGTTACTTAAGGAATCATGATCTTAGTATCATCGGAGATTATCTATGATTAGAGTTAAAATATATTTTGTAGCAGTATTTTAAAATATTGTGGTTTAAATTCAAAAACTTATTTAAGATTCTTCGATAACATATGATTGAGTGTTTGAGATTAACTAATTTACTTTGAATGGTTGGGTGTCTAAGTGTATGTGACGATTCAGTTTTCAAAAAAAAAAAAAAAAAAATTTAGATAATAAAATATATATATATATATATATGTGTATATATGTTATATCATATATCTATATAATAAAACAGCTCTCAAAATGTCAAATACATATTTTTTGAACCTAACGGCAGATATTATTATACCGCCTAAAATGCAAAGCCTTCCTAAGGTCATAAATTTCACGCCCAAAATGTAATCTGCCCATAGTGCTTTTCCCCCTCTTTCTTTCTTTTCTCTCTCCCCCTCCCTCGCTCCTGACCTTACGCTCTTCTCTCCAATTTCTCTGTTCCTTCCCTTTCCCATACCATCGACACCGTAACGCCGCGCCGCCGTGGTCACGTT